>OOFG01000225.1:0-17867 GCA_900323295.1 Molva molva | reverse complement strand
TGAACTCTATGTCATTGCAAGCTCTATATTAACTCCTGCCCCCAGTTTACAATATTGCAAACAATCAGTTAGACCCCAGAACTCGCCCTGAATGCTAGTACTTCCAACAAACCTAGTTCAAATAAATAACACAGACAGGTTGCACGTCTGGGATTTAAATATTTTGTATTCATATGACAAAACACAGTCATTCAAAACGGTGCGAACCAGCCGATACCTCTACTTACAACCTGGTCTGAAATAATATCAGAATTTAAGCTTATTTATCATTTGTTTAGGTAAGGATTTGGAATACCATATAAAATGAGCAAAGGGGGGAAATATTTCTATAAATCACATTATCAGGAACACTTCTTAACCAAGTGCCAGTAGAACCTCCTCCACAAAATAGCGTCACAGCATTTCTAAAGAGAACACATTCCTACAAGAAAACACCCACAACTGAATACACAAGGTTTGTGGTTTGACTTTTCCAAACCGGGCCACTTCAGTAGTATCGACCGGGAAAGCATTTTACAAAACCCTAAAGGTGCACAAAAATGTGTGGTTTCTTAAATAATACTATGGCCTGGATAGCCAGGTACAATGTGATGGTCCAAAAAAATATTAAATAGAAAAGGTCCAAAATGGGATCACGCATCACTGAGGTGATGCTGCCTATTACGTGTAAAAGTGACCGAAAGAACAGCGATACAATTCTGTTCGGCTTGAAGTTCTGAGTTATAAAACTACCATCATATAGGATTGGGAGTAAGAATTGTTTCACACACACACTAAATTCCAAACCAGCAGAAAATGGCTACCTGACATGAGCAGCAACTGTACTAAATATATATTCCTAACTACCGAGTTCCACAAATCAAACCAGCACAATCAACTTGTCTTGCTTGCCAAACGAATGACATTGACATAACCTGCATTTAGGATACATTATGCAAGACACGGCTTAGCATCTTGTGCTCAGGCCTTGATATGCATTTAAAAAAATCAGTACCATGTAAAAACACTGCATCTTTTTTTGTTGAGGAGGATGAGATAGAACGGTAATACTTAGTTTGGCATCAAATCATCAAGCATTAAATAAGAGGCAACCTCTGTCCCTCTATGAAATAAGTTAAAAGTTGGTGTATTCACTTATTCATCCATTCATTTAAATTCTAGCTGAATTGAAGAAAACTAAAACCAAAGGGTGTTCAAGCTAGTCCAACTTGGACTTGGTCCAACTAGACATTTTAAATTGTAGCCCTTAATAAACAAATATAGAATACTATTGAACAGTTAGGCACACATTTTACAGTTGGTAAATGTTGTCTTGCTGTTGCTTCAGTTTGCTAGCTTAGTCCGTCTCCAACATCATACAGACACCAGCACACTGCTAAAGCTTAGGTTCCACTTTAGGTAAAGAAAAGTCTCCGACTGGCTGGTACTTAAAAACACGTTAACATGAAAGTGATACTTTCATAATAACATTTTGAATCAGCCACTTGGGGAAACCCCCCTTTGAACTTGGGGAACCACTAGACTAACCCAACGTACACTATAACCTGAAATGCGTTGGCACCATTTACCACACTTCCAGGCACTAATTTCTCAAACTGCCGCCTACACACGCACACAATAACGCCACTTCAACCCAAGTGTTTGTGTGGAAAAAGACCAGAAGCCCCAAGATGGCAAACAAATACCAGAACATTACAATTCTTGGCATGTACAGACATATGATGTGCAATGGTACTAGTGTGTATGAGGGTTGGGCGATTTTCTAATAGAACAGTATATCACGGTTGTACAAAATGATGACGTGTCCGAATCAATAACGTCTCGTTAAAAGCACCCCTCTAATTCTTTTCAAATTTCCCTAACTGCTACCGTTCTGGGGTTGTACTTACTGTCTGCTGCCATCGTTTGGCTGACGTCAGATCAATTTCTCAAGCCTCAATCAGTGGGATGTGCTTGAATGCAAGGCCTATGATATTGAAGGCGCTAAAATGGCAGCTAGCACTATCACCGCGAGTGAGCTAGACAAAACCTAAACAAAAAACTGACTGCAGACATTCATTCCGAGTAGAATAGGATTGAGGTCAGAACACTCGGATAATTCTCAGACACAACAAAGGCAGAATTAATGAATGCCTATTAGCATATATTGAATTTGATTTGACTTTAAATCCTCAATTGAATGCCAGCTCAAATTCCGTTTTTTCTTCTCCCCAAAATTAGCCCTGGGTTTATGGTATATGGTCAATAAGTGCGCAAAGCTTAGCCTTTATACATATATATGAAAGAGATAAAGTGCTGGCGGATTTCTTTCTCAAACCACAACTAGTCTTATACTAGATCGGCATACATACTGAATATGGAGAAAAAACTAACTATGATGCTATTGCTGTTCTTCAGCTTGTTGGCTACGTTGCTCCATCTCCCGGTGAAACTGCTTGCCAAAATCACCCCACTTGAGGCAACCGATAACGATATAATGCTGATTTAATAATTCCATTCGGCCTATGGCCTAGCCTAGCCTACTTAAAGTTATGAATAGCGAGCTTATGAAGGTCATAATTCATCGCTAGTATATTACTTGAACATGCCTAGTAGCCTTTAACTGGATTTGTTAATGGGTTTATTATGTATGAAACAAGAATGGGGAAATAAGTGATTTGCAGACGATTGCTTTCACCCTGTGGCAGAATAGAGCATAGCAGCTCATGGCACATTGGAAAAAGACGTTATAAGATGTGTTCTCGCAAAATTGCGAATAACGAGTTAAGGTTGAACCGTAAACCTCAATGTTTTGGTGAGAGGTTTTAACGGGTTCAAAAAAATGGAAATCGCCCAACCCTAGTGTGAATGTTAAATGAATCAAAAAGGAAAACAATTCAAGCCCTGCACATTGTTTGAGTAACAGTTTTGTGTTTCACAGATCTTGTAACAGTCTCAGCATCCGTAGCATTTCTGGTGTTTAAATGAGTGATTGGTTACAGTTAGATAAATACACACAAAAAAAAGTGAATTATCTTTCTGCTATATTTCCATGTGAAATGTTCTAAACCCTGCTGCCCAAAATAGCATGGACATATTGCTTTAAATAGTCATAAAGAAGTAGTTGAAACACTACAATGTTGAGACTGGACATATGTATACACTTCAAGTGATTGAACTGCCATAAAAAAGGTAATATGTTTCTTGTTCAGCTTTGCTTCTTAAAATGGTTTAACAGCTGTGGTTCTAAATGGATGCTCACCTTCGACTTGCTTGAACAACTGAACTGTGCGACAATATACTACTCAAACCCATGACTGCGGAATAAAAAATAAAACACTACTAGTAACACTGAATGCCAGTCTCATTGACTACTGATGTGGATGATGTACTTGGATGAGTCTACAGTTAGTGCCAACATTATAGTGTTTGTGTACGGCATTGGAGTGCCGTTTCTGTAAATACTGATTCAGAGTATGAATGAGCAGCATGTAGGAGAATAGCTTTAAGTTAAGGTTTAATCTCTGCCACATGCTTTAGGCTACACATATGTACCGAGGACATGATGACATTATATTTTTGGACCGCGGAGGATGCAAGGCATTTGTAGGTTTCACATTAAATTGTGGCTAACATTTTGCGCATTATGGCACAAATTTAAATTAAGTTGTTTCTTCAACAAAAAATGTAAAGCGCAAGTTTATGTATAGCTCTGGATAGAAAGCAAGTCATGGGCCAATAAATGGTGAATCCAGAAGTAAAAGGAAATGTTGTGAGTGTTCTGAGAGCCAATATCCAGGGGGGATAATACTTGTTTAGTTCCTGGCTTTAGAACCAAAAACAAAACCATGCAGTGAAAGTCCAATGTCACTTGTACCTGACAAGACACAGCATCCCTACACAAGAGTGTGCCCTTTTTTCTGTTGGGGAACAGTAAGAGCTACATTATTTACACTTCACATACACAAGTTTAACTTTAGCCACATACACACACACACACGCAACCCTGTTTATCTACATTTAATAGCAAAATGCCAACACATGTATCCATACCAATTGTAATGACCTTCACTCATTTTAAGCACCTGTTTACATACAATATCCGTCATTGACTACTTAAGACCTTCCTTTACTTAAGTTACAAGTCACCAATCAAGCCAAGTTAAATGGAGACATTTTGTACTTAAAAAGGAACCAGTGACTTGCCTGCTTTCTGTTTGCTATGGTCATCATCGGTCACTAGTAGTCCTGTTGGATGAGTGCCTTGCACTCACTTAACACATCGCACTGTAAGGTGCATTGGCTTCATATGTCCACCAGAGGGCCATTTGTTATCAAGTACAGCTGGTGTTCCCACCACACTAGGGTTTTGAGAGGTCAGAGACAAAGCAGCAAAGAAATGAAGGGTTTTCCTGTCGGGACTTTGGCACCACATTTGTTATCACAATCGGCTTTTCCGTCCCTCCATTCAAGACCGACTAATACTATACTACACTTCTCTCTCTCTCTCTCTCTCTCTCACACACACACACACACACAGTTGTGGCACTATATATTTTATTATTAACTTTTGTCTTATCTATGCTCTCCCACTCATGTAAGTCTTCCCATATTCCATGCCCACCCGCCCTCAACTCCAGCTAGACTCCATTCACTACAAGTGTATGAAGGGAAGGGAGAGTTGGGGAGGGACAGGGGGAAGGAGGGAGAGACGGAGAGAGAGAGTGAGAGGGGTGACAGTTCAGAAGTGTTGGAAGGTTCTAGAACTTGAAGGCGGTCAGACCTGGAGCAGGCTGCTGCTGTTGCGTGAGCGTGGCTGCCATGGCAACCGCCGCGGCGTTGGGCACGCTGGAGAAGGGGGCGGGGCCGGTGGTGAGGCGTGGCGTGCTCTGCCATTTCCTGTTGGAGGCCCGCTTGGACTCGAAAACGTCGGTGGAGTCCTCCAGGAAGGCCCGTCGGTATGACAGATACTGGTGCTTCAGAATCTGTGACAAGAATGAAAACGTGGAGCGAGACAGGAACATGAGGGCTCGGTGGGGTAAAATCATTCTGTGGTTGAGCAAGTCATCTTGCACAAGGACTACGCAGCTTCCAGGTAGGCTGCATCACCCCCCTCACCACCATGGTGTGTAATTCAATCTGCAGGGTTAACCACAGCTTTCTAAAGGTGAGGCATAGCCCCGCTGCTAAATGTCGTCATTTCTACAAACAAACAAACTTTTCACACTATGACGACGACAATGTGTGCGTCTGTTCATGTCAGCATCTGCATTCAAATGGACAGAAAATATAGGCTTTTATTAGCCTTATATAATATACTATAACATAGGCCAATATAAATGATACACCGTAACATATAGCTAAGCTCAAACCCAGGTGCCTGAATGAAACACTTGAGGGGAGGGAGTTTGTTTTTGGGGTTGTTTATTTTCAAAACGGTGCCCTCTTCTGCTCTCTTTCCAACTCTAATATCTTGCCTACAGACGCCTCTATAGCCTGTTTGACTTGAGTTATGCAAGCACATGATGTTTTTTGTTTTGACCTCACGTATGTCTATTTGAGTCAACTCAGGACGATGATTCGATTATTCTGAATTATGGGTAGGCTAAAGTCCAATATTGCCTCTTTCCCCCTCCACTAAACTCGAATGTTAATCATTTGTTTTGTGTGCACAAGCCTTGCTGTAAGGGGAGGAGAAATCCAGGAAACACATAGCAACGGCTAGTCAACCAATCAATTACCTCATTCCCAGTAAATGCATGCCTAGAGGAGGAAGAAGAAAACTCACCTTTACGTTCTCATGGACAGACTGCAACTGTGCGGCCTGTGCCACAAAGGTTTGGTATAACTTCTGCATGGCCATGGACAGGTCTGTTACAAACACAAACACACACAAAAAGAGGACAATGTTACCTAAACACTAATCTCGGTTCCAGCAGTCCAACTAGACCCTGGGACGGAAATTGCAGGCGCTGCCTAACCGGCCTTGGATAGCAGAGATGACTTGATTTGCAAGACTAAAGAAGGCCTAGTGGGGACTAAACGATAATAGAATTGTAACAAACCATAAAAAATAAGAGGTTTAACGTTTTGTATACATTATAACAGCCTGCAAGGATTAATCCACCATCGAGCAATAAGCTTAGAATCCAGCTGATACGGGGAGTGACCAACAATAAATATTGTCACTATTGACTATTCTTGTTAACAAACCAAATTAAATGTAAATGTTCCGGTGCCACCAAGTCTTGAGGTGAGAAACTTTCCGGGATTTTGATCCCTGTTCCTATTCACACCTGACCTGACATGCAGAAATTGTTCTTGAACATTTCTGGGAAAGACTGCTGCATGTGTGAAAGTGGTGTAAGTGTATTTCTACTGTGGCCAGTCACCAGTGTTGATTTCAAACCTTTACAGACACATTTTTAGTTTACTACCCATGGCCGAGTTGGTGTTCACTAATTACGCGCGCACAGATCCCCACCTCCAACAAACATTATTGGCCTTAAATATGGAGCGAAAGAAAGTGAAATACTCCGTTCACATAGATTTGAACTTTCTGTCTTCAGATAATATTTAATCTGATGTGAGACTACCAAAACACCAGCAACTACAGCAGCAGAATGGGGTCAACACAAGCAAGATATCAGGCCAATGTAGCCTTTTACTGAGGCATGGCATGACGGGCACTGGCCTACCCTGAGGGGTGATGTGTGAGCCGCTGCCCTGCGTGGTAAGGTGGTTCTCCAACTCCTCGATCTGCCGCCGGTACTGCTGTAGCTGCACCTCAAACTGCTCCACCAGGCAGCGGAAATAGCTACGAAAGGAGAGATGAATGGTTGGTTAAGAACAAACTCTTTACCATGCTCGTTTGAAATAAGATCAGGAAGATCAAGGACAGAAGGACAAGGGTGATGGGATCAAGTGTAGGCAGGCATGGCAAAAAAAAGGTGCGAAGGGGCACGTTTGCTCAAAATTAAGACCAACTAAGAGGACTTATGATACATTATTTCAGCTTGGCATCAGCATTGCTGAAATATGGACTTATAGTTCCGATGCCAACAGAAGGGCAGAGGAAACTTCCGCCGCATAGCCAGTTTAAAATAAGCCATTCATCAAAGTGCCAAGGTGATGGTTACCTTGAACCTGATCCAACATGGTACAGTGACTGCATGGAAGCCTAAACGGTTTCCAACTCGTATTGTGGTTTTTGGACTATTGCCCGTTAGCTGACTTACTCGGCAGGAGCCGTGTTCTCGTGTTGCAACCCGGGGGGGATCTTCTGGGTCCGCAGTGCTATGTCAGCATTTTTCAGCTCCTGGGAGCCGGAAAGGGACAAAGTTAATCATCTGAGCAAACTGCTGTTGGCTCAATTCACAAAACAAATAAAAAATAAATAAAAAGGTGAACTGCAGTAAAACATTTTTAACCAAACAAAACCCATCACATCCTAATCGAACCTGAAAAATTATACTTTTCCACGCCACTTGAGTTTTCGGAACACCAGGTTTAGAACAGTGTTAGCGATATGGACACATATTGCTTACCTAACTAACCCTAACTTTAAAGCTACTACTTTAAATCGAGGACTAGGAATTTGTTTCCCTATTTACCCCCCCTCCTATGTGGCTGCCAATGAAACTCCATCATTGCGTTAGCTCCTCATTTTCCATGCTCCATACTTCTGCTTACCTGTGCGGTCTCCATCTTCAGCTTTTCTATGGCCAGTGCTTGCCGCTGCAGGCCGCTGGCGCTGACCGAGAGCAGCTGCTTGAGGCTCCTGATGTCCTCCTGGACTTTGCCCATGGACTTCGAGGACATCCGACTGATGTCCTCCTGAACATGCTTCTGCTCCTTCACAAACTTCCTGTCGGTGGAAGAGGGGTGGCTATGAGTCAGTTCCGTTTTTAAACAATATCATGTATAACGTTTGTTATCAGGTGACAAATACAATATTTTACAATAACCATTTTTCACTTATACTCACTGGAAATTCTCCACATCCTGACAGATGATTGGAGGCAGGTTCTCATCTTTCAAAGCTTTACTGTCCCTTAGAAAAACAAAGCAATGCAAGCAAAATATAAATTAAAAACAGGCAAGCACAAATACAGCAGACCAATTGGTAGACAATAGTATATAATTCAGTTTTACCCAAAAACAACAAAACGTTAAAGGAGCGCCAATTCCAGAACTCACTGAGGATTGGCGCCCGATGACTTGTCGTTCTTCTTCTCCGAGGATGTGCTGAAGTCCACCCCGCCCAGTCCCATGCTGGGAGCGGGAGCGGCGGCGTGGGTGGCTACCAGAGAACCCAGGGTCAACCCCGATCCTCCCAGTGTGGGCTGACCCAGACCTGGAACACAAGGCATAAGCTCAGAGGTCACCCAGGATGAGGCTATATTCAGACACCCACCCAGAAGAAGAGATTTCTACTTCATGCATTCATTACATGCTTGTATTTGAACTGTATATTTTCTTAGTGACTGAGAATTAGGATTATTTTTTACAGTTATGGCTTCTATTAAAGCATGTATCTTGTCAGGCTTCAGAAGCAATTGAAAATCAGAGGGAACGCCACCATCTAACAATATTCCAGAAGATGTGAGCAATTTCAGCTTGATTGACCTAAAAAAATTCAGCCATTTATACACATTACATATGGCCAGACCAAAGTGGAGAAGCATAACGTCCACAGTGGACGCCAAACCCCATCAGTGACAGCAGATATAGCCAATTCGATACAGCCACAAAATAATCAACCATTTTTAAAAAGGAAACACCGGAACTTGGGGAGAAAAAACAACAACTATAAGGCCTTGTGTTCCTCACCAGCCCCAGCGTTTGCGAAGAGACTGCTGCCCAACGAAAAGCCTGCGGGGGCCGCACTGCCGGCGGCGATGCTTCCGAGGCCCATGCCGAAGCCTGTGATGGCAGGCTGCTGCTGCTGAGGGGCCATGGAACCCAGCATGGAGCCCAACATCAGGCCAGTGGAGGCAGGGGCTGCAGAGTTGGTGGCGGCTGTGAGGGAGAAGGGGGCGGCTGAAGCAGCGGGCTTGTTGAAGGCCAGGCTGAAGCCGGTGGTGGCGGTCGAAGCAGCTGGGGCTCCTGGGGAAGCAGCGCGCAAACAGTTGAATAAATATATTTTGTTTGGGATATTTTATTGCCATTTTAAGCATGTGTTTGCACGCACTGGTGTGTGTTGAGGACCCGACACATGAATGGAGACAATGAAATTGCAGAAAATCGTATCATATCATTACCAAAATAGACACATTAATGTGCTCGGCAGACTTGGCTACTGGATATTTTACGAATGTTTTATATAATTGAAATGTATAGAAGAAAACACAACCTTACCTAATGTAAGCCCAGCAGTGGGTGCCACAGCACCTGTAAGTTAGACAACATTTTCAGAAAATGAAATACATGTGTATAGCCTGGGAACCAGATGAATTGGCGAGCTCATGTTTTATTTGCTCTGCCATATGCGTCTGGCCCCCCTCGCATTCAGAGAGATTTCCAGCAGACCTGTCCCGGGTCAGGCCAGTATAAAATGGGTTTACCGTTTATCTGATATGGGGCGGGTTTGATACAATGACTGTACAGAGGAGCGCCGTATGGGAGTGCCGTTGAGGCATTTTAATAAAAACAACCAAGACAGCCGTCGCTGATGTGTCACACGTTTCGTTGCTCTGATTGAGTTCCAGGTCTATCCAATTTCTTCTAGAGGTATTTTTGTCTGCAGTCGTTTATAACACCCCTTGGAAATCGAAATTGAGGTTCCAGACTAATACATATTTCCAAAATGGTCTGGCGATGTCGGTTTTAGGCATACATATTCAAATATGACATTGTAGTAACATTTACATCAATGTACAATTCTCTGATTTACCAACACCATGTATGTTAGTCAACATCATGTCTATCAAATCAAACAGCTAACTTCTTAATTGCTTGTTGGTTTGTGTGTTAACCATAGGTTTACCTGCGGCAGGTGTGCTGAAAGAGAAGCCTCCTGTGGGTTTCTGGCCGAAGAGACTGAGGGCTGGGTTGGCGGTTGTTGCAGCCGCAGGAGTAGCAGACACTGCGCCCAGTGCATTACCAAAGCTAAAGCCGGCATTGGTTGCAGGTGCGGACGCACTAGGACAGTGGACAAAAAAACATTAGTTAGCCCCCAGGTTTTATCCAGATTATCTAATTTAAAACGGCAACACTACCAATAACTTCAGGAAGGGTACATGTAATGTATAGGATCTGAAAAGTGGAGCGAACCGACTCATGTGCTCGTTCCGTTTAAAGACAAAAACGAATAACATAAATTAAGCCAGATATGGATTATGGTCACACGGTTGGATAGAAATGTACCGTCTTTATTTGCATATAATTCCACTTCATATGAAATCTGGGTGAGCAAGCCATATGCGATAGCAAAAGTTAGACAAAATTAATGACATTGTTGTGGTTAGTAACATATTCATCCATTGCCCTCTATTTATGCACGTTGGCTAAAATAACCTGTGTATACTTTCCATATATAAAAGCCTAGGCATACATGGCATGCAAACGTTATAAACAATGGGTTGACTTATGCCAAAAGAAGAGTAATAACGTTAAGTATTCCCATGCAGGGCCCACTATGGTCTCTCAAGCTTAACAAAACGGTTACCTGGTCGCCCCACCAAACGCAAAGCCCCCACCCGTGGCGGGCGCACCAAGAGTCGCTGATCCGAAGTTAAAACTAGACATTTTGTTAATTGTGCTCGCGTTCAATTTTGGCTACTGTTTTATGTTCCAAGCCAAAAGCAATTGAGAATTATTACTGATGCTAGCTAGCTAGCAAACCTCCAAGATGCCCGCGTTAGGGCCCGATTTCAGATCTATTTTTAATCATAATAGGCAAACAAGGTGCGAGCAACTTTAAATAGGTAGCACTTATACATTATCCCAACGTTAACGTAAACTCAGTTACATCGCTCATGAATGGTAAACGCTATTAAAAAGTGCATGTTCGAGCCACGCATGCTATTTTTTGACTATTCCGCGCTCTCAATCTACTTCCCGGTTGGGTTACCCGGGGCTTTCTGGGATATATGGCTGAAACCTACATTGACCATAATGCCTAGGGTTACTTTGTAGTACATGGTGCAAACGTGACTCTTCCGCGATGATAAAATATATTTAATTTCAAAGTAAAATGTTCACGTAACTTTCATATTTTACGATGGACATGTTTGTTTGATAAATTATGAACTTCGCATTGCGCCCCATATCAGAATTCGTTACTTTCCTTTTTTATTTGTGATTAATATCTTTGTTATATATAAATAGTTTAGTGAAGGACGGTGTTGTAAAAAATATATTTTTTGATGAGGAAATGTGTTTTTTCTAAAACCTTAACGGATGTCACTGTTCAGATCGCATGTTTTGAAACCCGTAGGCGGAAGTTCTCATCCTAAAATGCGTGTCTACTTACACTCAAATATGACAACAGACCGCACACAAATTGTCCATTCCTCAGCCATTTCCATGAACCTATATTTCATTCTTCAACAAAACTGCCCAACCAAATTTAAAAAGACAACAATACTTTTAAAATTACAGTTACAACTTGCACCTTTACTTTGAAAGTAACAAGCAGGAAAAACTCGTCGTCATTTTTGGTACCTTTACGCGGATGCTGGGGAAAATTGACAATAAACATCATATGCTGCCCGCAAAACGATCTCTGAAAGCTCTTTCTATAAATTGTTCGATATATTGTAATATCAATGCTACAGTTATATCAAGAAGGTGTCGTTTAAGCTTTGCATGAATTGACTGCTGTTTCGATCGGAAGAAATGGAACATATCCGAACGCCAAAGGTAAGCAGATTCTAGCTATCCAATTTGACTGCATTGAATAAAATGGTAGCTGGGCGGCCTTGTATTTTTTTTCTTTGATTGTTTGGTGAGATGTTCCATGTATCAATGATCACGACTAATGCCAAATAGCTGAAAGTGATGCTATTTAGTTATGGGGAATTGCGCACCCATGACACATTCATTTCACTACACGATTTAACTAATTAGACTTCCACCATTGATTTCAAGTCGGTTCCCAATCTTTATAGGTTTTATATGATAAAAAAGTGAATTATGTCTAGACTGAGGAATAATGATATGCTACAGCTTATGCATGCCATATTTGACGGTGCGTTTCAGGCCGAGGTCTTTCGAGATTTCAGATTTGCCCTAAGAATATCCCGAGCAAAAATACATAATATTCAAATTATTCCACCCTGAGTCAGTCCGTTTCTGTGTCTGTGTCTCGGTCTGTGTGGTTTAAGATGTACATGTTGGTGCAAACCAAGGAGCAATTAAAAAGAGGCGTGTATGCCGTCGTTAAGGCTTAAGACGTTGAGTCATTTTGTTTTGGGGTTAGATGGGTGGAGAGTTCGGGTATGTCCCAAAATAGTTGTTACTTAGAACACACTTTTTTATTTATCATTTTTTGTTTAATTTTCTTGCCCAGACTCTTTTATTAACGAGTTTAAAAGTTGTATTTATAGTTGTTATGTTTCCTATCAATTTGTCTATCTATTATTGTGTTGCAGAGCTCATGAAATAATTAATTTAAAAGAAGGTACCGCCGAAGCACTATCATCAACATATAATGTGTGCACCTGTGATTGCTTTCTCTCTCTACCCCCCCTTCACACACACAAACACACAAACACACACACACAAACACACACAGACACACACTGACACTCTCACTGGCTGCTTACTTCCTGTGTGGACTGTAGCCAGCCCTCCACAGAGGAGCGTATTCCCGTTGCTGGCTGGCCAGTTGCTTGGAGACTGTAGATAGGCCTCAGCCAAACCATTTTATCATATCAGTGAAAGACAGAAGACAAATGAAAGACAGGAAACAGATGTGGCAAAATGGGAGGACGGCTCTTGTGATGAATCATGATATAGGGGCAGGTGGCTGCTTCTGCGAATGCTTCTTGTTGCTTCTAGCTTGTTTATATGAAAGTGAATGAATGAATATTTTTGTAAATGTTTCTGCAGAGCAGCTTTTAACGGTTTCCCGTCAAGTTATTAGCTGACTTATTGAGAATAGTCGAGACTCAAGAGGAGGGGAAGTTCCAAGAATCGGCTCACATAGTAGTACTTATCTAACCCAGTGTGTCAAAAGGGCTTGTTCATTGTGACGTCACATCGCAACAACTGCCTCAGTTTCGGAAATTGAAGAGCATAGGAGAGGAATGTTATTGGATGTAATGGTATTTTGGTCAATGTTTAGTAGTTAATCATGAAATTCTGACATTTTTGTGTCTGATTCTGTGACAGCATTTCACATGGGAGAAGTAGCAAAAGAAAGTTTTGAACATCCTAGGTTATGGTATTATTTAGTTTATTTTGTATTTTACATCACTAAAACTCTCTTGAGGCATCACAAGAACAACACAAAAATACAATGATGTGTTCTGATGTACAAGCCCCTCAACCATGTTTATACTGTGTAAAGCGAGATTAGATACTGCTAGCCTGCGATTTTCCAAGCACATTATTTTATAGGCAATAAGCACATTTTAACACATTATCCATATGTGCTTTATTTGATTTATTAGAAAAAGGTATTTTATTGGTAGAGAAAATAAATAATCAAAACATTATCAGTGCTACTTTACATAAGCCTGTACTCAAGTAATTTTCTTAGGACAATTTTCTCAATACACTGGGATACACTCATACACTGGGAGGCCAAGCATGCATCATTTCCCCAGGAACCTTAAACCACTTAAAAGTGCAGATAAACAGAATTTATGTGATGTAAATCATGTGATTAGGACAGGGGGCCTTGCATGCCCTTTCCCTGTTGCTGCATAGAAAGGCAGCAACGTTTCTATTCGTTGACGTGCACATGGGTGAACGTCAAAGGTTGAATGTAATTTGTCTTTTACAAGCAATCAACTGGACAGGCTCCCTCTGCTAAGTTGAGTCAATGTTTTTTGTGTGTTTTGGGGGTGGGGAAGTTGTGTGATGATCTGAGAGCTAGGCAAAATGTTAAACCGTTTCACAGAAGCCTACGGTATTTATAATGGCTACTAATGGAATTCTTGCATCATTGTTTATGAAAGGTTTTGGGAAGTGCCTTGAGCTACACATTCTGTATGAAAAGGACTGCACAAATGAATTGTTGAAGGTGACGATGATCATTATTATTTGCTCAGGGCGTGTGTGACTCATTAGCAAAGAGGAAGTAGTGTCATTGTGTCAACTTTCAGTTATTTGTCATAATTTAAGTGAAAGACTATGCTAAGGCTAGCAGGATGTGAAATACTTCGATGTGCACAGAGAATGGGTTTTGGCTATTGTGGCAAGCGTTATTTAGAACATCCCTTTGTCACAAATTCCAAGCTATCTGCAAAAGGCAGAGGTCCGGCTGCACAACTCCCAACACTGATCGGCCTCCACCTGTTGGAGGACTAGTGTCCTCTACCTGTTGATCTGATTAGATTTGCTTCTGTTTGGATGGTGAATACTAGGGTTGTGGGTTTCTATCAGAGACATCTTTTTTAAATGTGTCTACATTTTTATGTTCTCAGTAAACTTTTCTTGCAATCAATGAAGGTCAGATTAGTTACCAAACCAATACGTTGGAGCGATGATGTTATGTAGCCGATGTTGCATTCATTAGAGGAACATTGTAGGTACTTTTTTACTTTAACTTTAGCTTAAAGTTTACTGTTTAAAAAATAAATCTACATTTTGATAATCACTGATTACAATTGTGTGTGTGTGTGTGTGTGTGTGTGCTTACAGGTGGAGCAGGTTCGCCTGTTGGACCGCTTCAGCAGCAAGTCCACGAGCGGCACGCTGTACCTGACGGCCACACACCTCATCTTTGTGGAGAGTAACCCCAGCAGTCCCTCAGCTGCAGCACAAGAAATATGGGTCAGTGTGTTTGTGTGTGTGTGTCTGCAAGAGAGGCTTACCCGGTTTGCACTGTGGGAACAAGGATATTGCAACATCTGAGATGTCAGCCGATCGGGCCAACCATGTTGTTACAAAAGCACAAAAGCAGAGCCCTGGTTGGATGCCACTATGGCAACAAGATTGATTTGTGCTGTAAACGTGTGGAACCCAAGTTACTGTTAATAGAAGTTGGCAGATAGCTTCGCCGTGGCAACGCAACTAGGTCCTGCTATAAACTAGTGGATCCCAGGTCACTGCTATTAACTTACCCTTAAACTGCCAGCTAAGCCAGTAAAAATAATTTATTCCATTTTATTGATACCTTAATGACTACACTGAGATTCTACTGGAAAGCAAACAAAATGTGTATCACTTTTGGCACTCATGTTTCCATGTAAAATAAGAGATAAAGTTAAAACTACATAAAGCAAACAGAACTTCCCAGCCAGAAGAGCACTTTAAAGCAGGAAATTGTTTGTGAGGAGTGTTCCTCTGCATTTCAAAATGCTAAGATCAGCAAAAACCTGTTCCCTGCTTTTTATGCTGAGGCCAGTAAACCTTTTTCGGTTACTTCTTTTGTTAAGGTATTTATTGCACCTTACAGCACCGGTCTGTGCTTGTTTGTATTTGTGAACAAACACACAGCATAAACATAAGTAGGCAGAATGTCCCTCTTTATGCTTAAACCTAATATACCATTATACCAAAATATAATATACCAACATGGTATAAACAACCTGACACAGCAGTGGGTTAGGTCTGCATTTTATTACCACCTGTGTAATATGTGCAGGCATGCAGTCTGCCTGACAGACATGCAGAAGTACATTAGTAGTATTATTATTATTAATATATTGATAACCATATATTTTGATATTCTCGAAGCCTCAGGAGCGTTAAAATGGAGTTGTATGTTTCACAATACCACAAATAAGCCGCTCTGTAGTATAAGCCATATCTTGTTATGCATCTTTGCCCACAACCCAAATACTTACATGCACCGCCCGATGCTGGTGTGAAACCGTAACGAAATTGTTGAAATAGTACAATGTTCCTTGGGGTCGCGACCGTGCCGCGTTGCCAGTCGCCTGATGGTTGAGTAGGCGTCTGTGAGTAATTGGAGATGATGCCGATTCAAGCTTGAGTAAAACCCTGAACTTTTTGACAGATTTAGAAAACAAGGCATCTTTTATTTTGCAAGCAGTTAATTTAGACGCAGAGGCTTTGAATTATCGTTCATGCACTGAGAGCACATTGTGGAAAACGGTCTTCCTTGTTTTTTAGTCAGTTATGAAGTGATGCCAATGTTTATTTCTTTACGAGGTTATCTTTTACTCGCAAACCTCTTATGTTAATGAGCATATGGTATATTTACATCGTGACGGCATTAGGAACTTTATGAAATCTTTGTGTTTGCAAAATCGACCTATAAGCTGCTCCGGAAAGTAATAAGCTGCAGCAACAGTTGGTTTGTAAAATCGGGATACAGACCTTTTATTTTTGAAAAATACGGCATTACACAATGATTGAGTGCTCAAGCTAAACCTAGAACGTCGCCCGTTTGTTCATTCACTAGGCTCTCTGATACATTGATGCGAAGACTAAAGTCCCAGTGTCTTGCTGGTCCACCTCTCTCCCTACAGATCCTGCACCACCACATAGCCTCGGTGGAGAAGCTGTCCCTCACCACCACGGGCTGCCCGCTGGTCATCCAGTGCCGGAACTTCCGCGTGGTCCACTTCGTTCTCCAGAGGGAGCGGGACTGCCATGACATCTACAGCTCCCTGCTGCGCCTCCTCCGACCTGGTGGGTGACCACACTGTCTGTCTGTGTAGCCGCCACATTCTAGTCACAGTGGTGGTCGGAAACTTAGTACATGGGATATGAAACCAATTCATAGGGGCCGTTGAGTTATTCTGATAATTGTTTGTTGTGTATAATTATTCTAACTGAATTCTAAAGACATTCGATAGTAACCACAAGAAAAGCATGTAGGGTTCTGTTGTTACGCCATAGACCAACAGATGCAGGTTTGCTTAAATATTGACATACACACACGCACATGCACACACTTTGAATTGGTAAAGATTATTTTTTTATTATGGCTCCACGTCCACGTCGCGTCATTGTGGAAGCACACCATATGCATACTACTGATATTTTGTAATTGCACACATTTTGAAGTGGATTATTAAAGGTAACCTCAAGGTCTCTGTCTCTGTCTCTCTCTCCTCAGTCTCCTATGAGGAGCTCTATGCGTTCTCGTACAACCCGAAGCAGAACGACCAGCAGCGGGAGGAGGGTTGGCAGCTCATTGACCTGGGGGCGGAGTACGAGAGGATGGGCGTCCCCTGCGACCAATGGCAACTCACCGACGTCAACAGAGACTTCAAGGTAAGGGCGCTCCGATTGGACCAATGTATGATGGGGGCTTTATTTATATTTTATTGTCCCACTAGACAAAGTAGAGGTACACAGCTAAGGTTAAGCCAAAGAACACAAATGACAAAGAAACAGGCGTAAGAAACTGGTGGACACTTTCACCAGTCCTGTACAATAAAGTGTGCATACAAAAGTCCTTCTACGGTAGAGTTCAAACAATGCTTGCCTCCAAGTGATACACAATGTTCTCCAGCAGAGGGCACCACAGACTCAATTTAGTTGTCTCCGTCACCTTGCTATAGCTGTAGTAGTCCCAGCTATAGGACCTACAGCCAACTATTGTCTGCCTATTCTATCTATTACAAAAGTGTGTGTGTGTGTGTGTGTGTGTGTGTCCTGTGTGTGTGTACTGTGTGTGTGTGTGTGTGTGTGTGTTCTCCATGACGTCCTCATGGTAATGTGTGTGTGTGTGTGTGTGTTTTCCATGACGTCCTCATGGTAATGTGTGTGTGTGTGTTCTCCATGACAGACGCTGCCTC
>OOFG01000217.1:22624-35656 GCA_900323295.1 Molva molva | reverse complement strand
CAAATACCTTCCTATTTTCCAGTTTGCTACATTTCTGAGCTTTCCCATACAGATTCGAAGACTCCTGCCAAATCCTGAATATTACCAAAGTCACAGCCTGTCCATAAATCACTGAACTATAGTGGTGGCAATGCAGCAAGCAGCCCTAAAAGGAACATTTATATGACCCATACAGCATGGAGAACTTCTTCTCTTTGGCCCCAGGCAAAGACTGAATCTGACAGCTGGTCAAATCTGCCACTGAGTCGAAACGAGGGGTATCTTAACCTCTGGAACAGTTTATCGCTTTTAGGTGTCAGACAAGGCCTGGAGCTTTGGCACTGCTTTCACCTTGCCAACAGTCCACACAAACAACATCTGTAGAAATGCTGGGCTTGATATTGTACTGTGTCCTCAAGCTCATACATGTGCTGCTCAGTACAGATAGAGCGGAGGAAAACATACCAAGGAGCTCCTTGAAATGAATGCTCAAATATCCCACGTTGTTGAAGTGATGAAAAGAAAGCCATGACCGTTTTAATAAGAAGGAAATTTAGCATATCTTTAATAATCAAATGGAAAACAATCAGAAAGTTGAGTTGATAAAGAGTTGATCACGCAAAAAAAAGCCATCACATGTGAATGTTTTTTTTTATACTATTTTTTACATGTCCATACACTTTGGCCTACAGGTTTAGTGACCTGTTTGAATAATGCAAAAAGAGGCAAACCGACATGTGTACAATTTTAGAAGGAACTAGAAGTGCTCAGTAGAGCACAGAGGATCCACCAAGGAATCAGCTGGATAGCCGGGGCCCTGGTTTGGAGGTAGCCACTTGTTTTGCTCTGAGATTTTCAAGAAAATAGGAAGTGGGCAGGGCTAGGGAAGTCATCCACCAATCATTATGAACTCTTGTCAAACTTTTCATGAAAATGTCTGGTGGTGTTATGCAAATCTATGTGAAGTTATTCACATATTTGTGATATACCACACTCACTGTCACACCCCATTTTCTTCTGATTGGTATGAAAAGTTTATCTTTTCTTACTTGGCCCATAACCAACCTACCCACCAAATTTGGTGCAAATCCCCGCTCAACATTGGGAGATATCCCACTCGCAGACACATATCACGCCCACTGTTACGCCCCCTTTGACATAAAAGTGAATCACTTTTTACTTGACGCATAACCTACCCGCCAAAGTCAACATTCAAACACATAACCTTGCCTCCTTGGTGGAGGTCATAAACCACACTGAACAGGATACAGGATGGTGGTACCAGAGATTGTGGACCTGAGGTGTAAAATGCCGGTGGTCTCAGACTCACAGCTCTGACATTTTACTTGAATTCGGCAGCAAAACATAACTAATTGGATTTTTGAGGTGACAGCTTACCAATGTGCAACCACATGTGTAACATCCACATGCTTGTTCCTTCTGTCCTGGATCGACTCAGCTACCTATCTTTGCACCAAAAGGTTCTTTAGGGCCACAGTAAATTGGTCCAAATGGCATTGAAGAAAACTCTATTGGCTCCCGACCGTCTGATATGACTGCAATGCCATTGTGTCGATAAGCTGTGGGGATAACCAGTGGAGTCATTCTAATCATTCTAATCAATCAACCACTCAATCAATCAAATTCAGACTCACAGCTTTTTTTTTTCTTGAATTCGGCAGCAAATCATGACCAATTGTTTTTTTGTTTTTTTTACAACCACCCCCGAGCACAGAGAGAAAAATAAAAAAATGTCCCATACATAAGCTAGTGCCTTACTAACCATTGATTGAATACACTGTTATTGAGCTATTCTGTACTTTAAATGAAACATAGAAAACAAATAGGTTTTAATGAGCTATCAATAAATACATTGGATCCATATTGTAAGTAAACATTTTTTTGAATGGTTACTGGTTTGTTATCTGTTTCCTTGTTTTGTTCTGCTGTTGTTTTCTTTACAGTAGTACTGGTTTGTAAATAAAATACTTGGAAAATTTAAAAATAGTGTTATTTGCTAGTTTTGAGGACAAAATAGAGGGTGAACAAAGTTATGAGAAAAGGTAATATGCACGAAAGAGAAGGTTGTTTGAATTCAGCGAAAAGTAAAAACATTTTAACATTGCTTAATTTTTCAGTTGGGCGACTGTGGCGTTGTTCGACAAAGAACGCAATGGTGTGGATGAAAGGTATTGCTTGGTTTGTGTTCCGCTCATACCGTTCTGTGACCTGAGCTTTAAAATCTCCTCTAGCGTCTTGTTCAATCCATGTCTGACGCAATGTTCCCCCTCTTCTATCTGTAGCCTACTTGACATTAACTGAAATACATTAAGGAGACTGCTACAGGCTAAGTCATGCCGGAGCAGTTTAATTCTGCATTGCCTGAGGGTCAAACTGGGCTCGAGTTTGGTTTTGTTCTGACCTTTAAGTGCAGAGGACCCCAAGAGTCCAGTTTATGATGACTTAGAATACTTGAACCTGCTTCCTACAGTATCATAGGCAACCCAATACAGTGGATGTATATACCTGAATATCTAGATTTGCTTAGTCATATTTCATTTAAAAAACAAAAGTGGTTGATTATCATTTTCTTTAAATTGGGATGAATGTATTTTAGCGCAGTGTGTGTGTGTGTGTGTGTGTGTGTGTGTGTGTGTGTGTGTGTGTGTTCGTGCGTGAGCCTAGCACCAGCCTGACTGAAATTACTTTTATTTTCGGCATTTCTTTTTTTAATGATGGAGTTGCCTACAGCTTGGTGGAGCCGACTCAACCCATTAATATGCTGTACCTGCTTATTCCTGGAACAGTCCCTTAACTACAGCCCTGCAGGATCCTGAAGGCAACCCTCTGAGACATGCACACACACACAGATGCACGCACGCATGAACGCACACACACACACACACACGAAACATCATCGACAATGATGGAGTATGATTGCACTTTTTACAATGTAGTTATTTAGCAAATGCTTTTACTGATTCCCAAGCGACTTGCAATGCATTCAAATGTCAGTCACGAGCATTTGGGGGATGGGCTTCTTGCTCTAGGCTGTAGACACTAGGGATCCAAACCCAGCACCTTTGGCTGGGAGTTGAACACCCTTGTAGTCACGACACTCTCCTACCCTTGTAGGAGAGTGTCGTGAAGGAGGAGTTGTTTTTGTCTTTCTGGTCGATATATCAGGTGGATGTAGTGTGGTTGTTGGAGCTCCAAGCCATGGTGCGGTGTGTGGTCAGGGCAGGCAGGGGACTAGCAATAGTGGGTGGTGGTCTGGTCCTCGTGTGGTGGCGTGCCTCTCTTTTTGAATCAATGCTTGTTGCTAGTTTCTTCTACCTATTGCAAATGTGGAACTCTTCAATGTTAGTTTTGGTGCCTTTGTATAATTTCTTCACGAGGAACTCTTCAATTGTACTTTCTGTGTCTTTGTATTATTTCCTCATGAGGACCTCATGAAGTAGTCAAGGACCTCTATTCAGCATGAAGCTGAGTGAAGGATTGCTTTTAGGGGGGGTCAGGCTTGTCGGTCATAATATGGCCTATATATTGAAGCTGATGTTTGATGAGTAATTGTTGGTGCGACTGTCTTTACAGATGAGTTCAAGGACTCCCAAGAGGCACCCCATCAAGGCTTAAAGGGGCTTAGCCTCATGAGACCATCCAGATATTCAAGTTTGCAATATCAGTCTGGCCTTGCCTTGGCAGCAATTGATTTCCAAATCAATTGCCTTATGTTGTTAAAGAAAAATCCTGCCGAAACTGGTTGGAAGTAGAGCAAAAACATATTCTCCTCTGAGAAAAGCCTTCAGTGGAAATTTCTGTTAACCTTTTAACATAGTTACTCAGTCTATTTATGGTAAAACCATTTTGATTGCTCCGTAGATTGCAACATTGTCTTTGGGTGCGCCATTGTTTGATTTTTTTTGTTTTTGTTTACTATGCAGACTGTGGCATTCCTTGTTCTTCATGAACTTAAACTCCTTCTCCTTAGTGCTGATTGGACCTATCATTATTAATTGGTTTGGATCAGATCAGAGATTGATCTGAAGAGAGAAATAGAATGTGAACTCGCAAGATCAGGATGGTCTCACAAGGCTAGCTTGTGGTCCTGACCTTTACGGTATAATGTGTAGCACTCCCATCTGCTTCGTATACCAGGATTATGGTCCTGACCAAGAGGTCTCCCGTTCTCACAGAATCTCTTTTGACAGATTTTCAGGATCACAGCATGGGTGTGCTTAAGGAGGTTTGACCCAAGGAAGAGCTGAGGGATTTTATATAAGACCTTCATCTCAACCGTGGAGTGTCCTTGTTCTAACATCCACACTCTCAATCCTTCTGTTCTGGATCGAGTCAGCAAGCTATCTTTGCACCAAAAAGTTGTTTAGGGCCACGGTGAATTGAACCAAATGGCATTGAAGAAAACTCTATTGTCTCCACACCGTCTGATATGACAGCAATGCCATTGTGTCGATAAGCTGTGGTGATATCCAGTGGAGTCATTCTAATCATTCTAATCAATCAATCACTCACTCAATCAATCAGTCAAATTCAAGCTTCAGAGCAGCCCGCAGCTGTTGTTGGATACTGCTTTGGACTACTCCTTCTGCTCTGCAACCTCCGTTTCTGCCTCTAAGTTGGATAGACATGTGGATTGCATGATATGGTGTTATACAGTTTGTCTGTGAATGGAGATTCCCTGCCATTCTGGTTGCGCCTTCCTTCCAACACATTAACCCCAATGCCATTTGATTCTATTTCTCGTGGATGGTAGTGTGTATTGCACCTTGATCCTTGTGGATGCCCTCAGATAGTTCAGAGAGGCGGTGGCTGATGAGGTGGTAAATAAGAGATGTACAGCACATTCTGAATGGTACCATTAGCAAGCATACAACAGCAACAGTTTAGGACACAAACATTTTGGACGATAACATTTGAACTCTCTGGACATTGAGTGGCCACTAGACTGTTTCTTGTTAATATTGCTAGATATTTGGTACACATGTAGTGAATGCTTTCCACCAAAGTTCTATTTCACTTTATTATTCTAAGTAAGACTAGCTAGTCTGCATTAAGTACATTAGGAATAATACATTAGGAATAATAATCAGAATAATCTATTTGAATTTTGCAGTTCCAGATATGTATAACTGTAAACATACTGAAAACATTTACATTTGGATGTTGCGTTTACATCATACCAGGTTGTAATTAACAGAGCCATATGTTCTTTGGGATGTATACAACTGTGTTGTTCTTGTTTTTCGGAACGTATAGGCCTACATCTGGAGCGCTCTATTGTATGTTTTTGAACAGATTCTTACGTAGAAGTTGTTGCATGTTATTCTATGTGCAATTGCTTAAGATCCAGATTCAGATCAACTAATTATTTTAAATTGCAATGATCAAATACACAACCTTAGGCCCTTGCACATGTAATATCGTAATAAAACATGTATTTATCCTTGAAGATCAAAAAGAAACTACCTATTTTTGTTTAATTCATTAGTCATTCAGTCAGGAAACCAGTAATGAATAACAAAGAGTCCATCCTTCATCTTCAATTCTGTCACAAGGCTTCTACCCTACTTAAGTGTCCTTGAAAAATAGACACACTGGTTAATTTGTTCTTTGTAGGTTATTTATTCATACAAATTGTATGTATGAATAAATACAAAGTCATTGGACTTACACTTGGAACTGGAATGAAAGATCGAGGATATTTTGGACACCAATATTTTTATATTCATATAAATAACATAACAAAAATCTTACAGCAGTGGACCAAGATGCTGAACATCACGGATGCATCATTACATTACAAGTAAAAGAGTCAAATTAATCATTCGGCAACATTTTAATATAGTAGCCAATTACTAAACTAATTCATATAGTGCCTTCACTAACAAATGGTAGCGTCTAACAATAGTGTTGTGATTTCAATGATTTATGGATTTCAAGCTGCAATTGGACAAATAACCAGAAGATGGCACTAACAATATAGCAGAAACTTTACTGCAGGAAGACTGCGGTTTTTTTAATGTTTCTCTATTTCCAAAATTAATCGGTTCATTATCTCTGCTTTTTCTTTTATCAAATATGTAGGATACAATCACTTTACATAACCTTAACACATGCTTTCTTATCAATGTACTATATCACTCAAATATAAATATTTATTTAAGAGGTCGATTTTGATAGTCTGAGACCATTGCATGTTTTATCAGGCTTTGATTCAATGACAATCTGCAAGTGGACAAAAAGGGACATTATAAACAATAATGTATGAATAAATGTATGTCCTCCATGCAGGTGAACTTCGGCCTAATTGGAAGCGAAAAAGTTTCAGATGACTTTTACCCAACAGTATGTTATTTCTTATATATGTATAAGCAAATGCAGAAAACTCTAATCATTTTTCAACTAAATAAACCTTGAATAAAACCTTGCATCTCTATATGGGCCTCCCAGCATAGACCTCTTGGCTGGAGCAACAGTGTGATTATAAATGCATTTGCGAGAAATTGCTGCACTTGTTCCAAATAAATCACATATACAGTGTGTTTGCAACCTGCAAGGACCCACATAGAACAACACAGCCCTGAGCGAAACAATGAACACTGACTGTATTCGGCAACCTGCTGAGGTGTTTATTAGGACATCATTACATTCCAATTTGAAGTTGTACTCAATGAAGAAAACGACACCACACACACACACACACACACACAGCCACACATGTTTTTTCACAGTCTAGTTGTGGTAAATTAAGCCTCACATGTGGCACTGTTAATTATTTAGTTGCACTTTACTTTAGGTATCTATCTATAAGTGGGTGGTTGGTTATCGATGGGGAAAAGACGGTAGAAGATGTAAACATGCATTTTCTTGTTGCTACGCAGCCTTACATATTTATTTATTTTAGTTAATTGTAGCTGTAGCCAAGCTGACTGCTGTGATGTTAACTGGATCAGTCTTAGCATCGAACACAAAGCAGCGTGTTCCTCCTGCTGCATCTCATGTGGATGCCACGCCCCTTCTGTTCCTGGGCAGATCCATCCATTCAAATCCGTTCCATTCATGCTCACCCATTCATGGGCTGTTCGCCTGCTGAATCTCTTTACATAAATAACATATCATTAGTTTGATCAATTAATCTGTGTACTCTGCAATCGTCACATCATCAGGCACATGAAATACAATTTATATTTATAATTACATTTCAATTTCCTTAATTTGGAAGAAGAAAACTGTATCAGAAGTGGCAGATTGTGCAGTTGTTAAAGTGTTAACAGAAGCCCCTCCCCTGCTTCCTCCTTTTTAGAGACACGCAGGGCAAGTTTAAATTGAATACATGCAATAAAGAATTTCATTTATAAACCGCTTTGTCAGGTACTATAGATACTAGGCATTCATTTACACGCACTTGCTTTTTATTCATCTATCTGCATAATTTATATGTATTTTACATACCACATTCAGAATGGTATTTTGCCATGCTTTCATTTATATGCATTTGCTGAATAGCATGAAAATGTGATTGCATGCCACTATTGCATGTCATTATTCCCCAGCAGTGTGGGTATTTTTCTAAACATTTCCAGTTTGTCCTGCCTGATGGATAAAGTCCATGGAGAAATTGTAGCTTTAAAGCTTTAAAGAAGCAGATTGTTCTCTATAAAGGTTTACAGGCTGGATCCATCCTCTCTTTGACTGGGATCCCATACTAGGCGCATGCTTTACTATAGCAAAGCATATTGTGCCGTTAAATAAAATGGGCAAATTGTTGATAATGGTGTACCTTTCTGCTTAAGAAACCATATGCTGATTAAGGCATTTCAGTATTTACATTTTGTCTGTTAGGAATTTAATTCTTAATTCCAAAATATGAAAATAGACTGAGGTCGATATTGTTCTGTTGCATCTTGCCATGAGTGTTCATGCCAGAGACATGCCAGAGGAACTACCGGATGAGGATTCCAGGAAAGAAATAGGCAATATTTTAATCCTAATTAACTGGTGTCTGTCAAAGCCTTTTCATCACTTGTTCGCTCTTCATGCCAAAAATGAACACACAAAAATTATAGTTTACTTTTAAACACATGTATATATATATATATATATATATATATATTAGATGTGTAAATGAGTAGAATGGCACATATGTAGTGAAATAGGTCATTGGTTGACTGGAATATAGAGTGTAAAATGAAAAGGGATGATTTGAATGAGAAATGGATCTGAAGTGGTTTTGCAGATTAACAGCAGCAGGGCTGTGAATGCTGCTTTCTGGTGGGTGCTATCAGAAATAATACCTCAGAGAAATAACACAGACAAAATAAACACTACAACACATACACTCCTCTCTCAGTTGAATTAACCTGCTCAATAGGCCAGACACTAAAGATATACTTTGTCATTGTTTTTTGGCATACAGATATAGCCAGTGTATTCAAGTATATGCTTCATTCGTTTATAACATATAAAACATCCAAATTGAATTGAAGCAATACCTTTTTCTGTGTAGACTGATGTGAGGTCTGTGGTCATTATCGATATCACAACATAAATTACCGAAACAAATTTGACGTTAAATCAATGAGGTAATTATATTGTTCCAAATCCGCATTTATGTAAATAAATGGGTGTAGGACAGTAATCCACAGGGAAAAGCTTTGTGGTCAGTGATAAAATGCCATGATGTTTAAGTAGCCTATTCATCAGTAACAAGTTGTTTCTGATTTTGGATCAAAGACAGGAACAACAGCTGTAAACTGTGAATTTGTCAAGAAAACAGTGCTCAAAACTAGCCAAAGCAACACCCGCCGCAACAGTGATTAGGCAGGAGAACAGTCTATGCAAGTCAATCTGGGCCCATGATTGTTGTCTTGTGTTAAAAAGTGAGCCAACAGGTTGGCTCAGGGCATTCACAGGCTATGTCTCAACAGTGTTGGTAAATGGACTTGGTAAATGGATGCTTTTTTAACCTGTGGCCACTCAAAGCACTTTTCAATTAGTCCCTTACTTTCAGCCATTCATACACACACGTTCAAGATTAGGTGGAATGTGATATAGGCCACTGTGATTAATAGGGATTATATGGGGCTCTCTCCTCAGGACCCATTCCCTAGTGACTGAGGAGAGCCCCGGTCTAGCACACTTGTTACAAATGGCTTTCCAGCAGTCATGTCACTTTAGTGAACGTGGAGTGGCTAAATCCAGAATGAAATCCACAATTGTGTGTAACCACCATTATTTGTATAATATTACTGTATTAGTATACATTAAAAGCAGTACTTACTGCTTTCAATGTATACTAATACAGTATCAACTAATTATAACTGTGTATCAAGGACCCTAGACATAGCCTATTCAAAATGTTTTCGATAGGTCAACCTGAAATTCCAAGGCAATGCATTATATAGTTTGATGAACACTTATTTAATTATTTTAAGTCACACAATCTAATGTTGCCCTGCATGTTCTCTTTAGCCCTGTTATCGGTGTCCATATATGTCCTGTTTTCGTTTTTGGGGACTGAAGTAGGCCTGTAATCAATAACGCACAAGGTTAATAAGGCATAATGTGTTTCAGCATTTACTGCACTGCTAATGGATGGCCTGTAAGGTTACCTCCCTGGCTCCTAATGTAGGCTAATTCGTGTTCCCTGCAACAATAACCTTGGTTGTTTCCTTTGACCAGCGCCTTGCACCATTTCACCGCGACTTAAACAGACAAATGGCTGATATTAAACAGGTGTGATTTCAAGGTACTTTTGTGGGATGGATCCGAAGAGAACAAAATAAATTGAAACGCCTTCCCGGTGCCAATGACTACTACTGGGTGTTGACATCATATTGCCATCTCCGAATCTCTGCCACACATCTCCCTCTGGATTCCGCCCCTCCCTCTCCTCACCATTAGCAAGTCGCGCGCTGTCCTGTGTTATTTAAAGCCCGAGATCCTCCCGCTCGCCCATCCACTCTGGGTTGCATCTGTCTGCTGCGCTGCTCGTGTATCTGGGCGCGGGTGCGAGTGCGCTAAAAAAATATCGAGTAGCAGCCAGTGAGAGATACTGAGGGGACAGACAGGGCGAGAGAGAGAGAGAGAGAGAGAGCGAGAGCGAGAGCGCGAGAGCGAGAGAGAGAGAAAGATACGCGAGGAGGAAGCCAGCAAGTGATACGGGAGAAGGAACGCGAGTAGGACAGATATGAAATTCATCCAAGCTATTTCCTTGTTGCTTCTCTGTCCGGGTTTGAGCTCCAACACGAGGTAAGTCCATCAATAAGTAGGCAATTGGTGTGTGTCAGTTTTAACCGGACAGTGCCAGAAGAAAAGAGGGTAGGTTCAATGCAGACATTGATCAACCAATTCTTTCTGTCCGGTGAAATGAATTAAATGTCCTATTTTGTCCTATTTTAGTGGGTTTTTTTGAGGTTACGGGCAGACTGAAGGAGAGCGAATCTTTATGTGTTGGAACTACGGGATTTTGGGATTCTGAGTTATAGGAGAGCTTAGAAACAAGGGTCCTTTTGTGATGTAGCTTATTTTTGACTGCATCGTCCCTGACTAACGGTAGTTCTAACATTGCTTGTTGAGAGTTTTGCTGTTTGAAGAGGGAACAAGTTTAAGTGGCGGCGAGCGAGGGAAAAAGGAAAAAAAAAAAAGGCTAACGTTACATGTCTTGAATAAAGAACTCGTCAAGTGGTAAAGATCTCCGGCAAGATACCAGGGACATAGGATACACAGACTACTATGGCAACGATGAAGCAAAGGCGGTAGGAAGAGGAGTTTTTTTGACGACTGGTTACTGATTTGATTATCCCAGCTGCATTTTCTCCACTTGGATGCATTTGCGCCATGGTCTTCAACAGAGTCTGATTGAGGAAAATGTATAGACACTTGAATACAGTGTGAATAGTGTGCACGCATTCAATTACCGCTTTCCGCATCCAAAAGTCCTAGTTGTAGTCATTCTGCTCTGCCCTGGGGAATAGACCAGATCTTTTTTTCACGACGCAAATCTTCGGTTAAAAACAACGCATCAAAGGATGAGGATATAAAGTCGCTTTTGTTGATGCCAATATAAGCACACAACATATTTAATTTAAGATATAATGCCGTAGCCTACATAGAATAAAACCAATGTGTATACTGTTAGCAGTATAGATAAATAAGTCACTGTTGTTGTTTACGTCTAACACACCTCTTCCAGAATTACATTGTTGATGTATGAATCATGCAATTAGGGACCCCCTTGACGTATTAACCTCTAGGATTCAGAAGTCACATGCATCTGTAGTCCCACATAGCCTATAGACAGTCCTACTCATCGTAATCCAGACTCGTCTGAGATTATTGTTATATTAATAAGCCATTAATATGTCTGTGCATAGATAATGAACTATGCGATGTAAATGCCTTCATGATCATTTCGTTTTCAGCTCTTGTGTGGTTGAGGTTTTAATACGCTCTATCCTTGGCACACATTCTAAGTGACCTTTTGGAAGCTAATTAGGATGAGTAAAGTTATGTGTGCAATCTGGAAACTCAGAAGAGATTGTATGTGGAGATACAAAATGGTGTGAAATGTTTTTCTGATGACAATATAGACTGAATCACACAAACCTTAAAGATAACATACTTTAAAAGCCCTAGGCTAGACAATATTAACAGCCCAGAAAAGTGTTTTATTTACTGTGCATAGCAGCACATTTATACACACATCTATTCCATAAACACATACAATTAACATGGATATCCTTACATGTATTGGCATTCCTTTCAACACGCCATATTGCAAGCAAAAACAAAATACATAACATACTATTACCGTTATAAGTATTTTATTGAAAAGGCTTTCATCAGTTAACTCACATTAACATTTTTGTAACAACTCATTAGAACCTGATTAAAAGGAGAAATTCATGAACCAAATTGTACAAGAAAGATATGTAATTAATTGATTAGCAAATTCAAGGCAAAGAGGGGCCATTGCAGGGCACTTTCTTTTGCGGAGATCAATTGGTACTTGGCTAGAACAAAACCGATCATTGACAAGCCTCCGGTGGGAGACGAGTGTCCACTAATGGCCAAGGGTTATGCTAGTAAGACTCTTCGTTTGAATGGGGCTCTCTAGTTATTCACAAACCAAACAGCTCCTCCTTTTTCTCTGCTTTCAAAAATTCCCTTTAAGTGAATTTCTTGAAATTTCATTCTTGACACGTACTTTGATGTTTTTTTTTTTTTACCTCAGTAGACTCCTGGTAAGAACAGGGGTGTCTTGTGGGTTCTCAGCCACATTAAATATTAAGGTGTATTTTGGATGGCAATTAAAAGACTACAGAGATTCGGGGATGATGCGGATGATATGAAAAGGGCCGACAGGCAGCTGAACTGTAATACCTTAGCATCTGGCTGTGCGGACTAGCACCTTGCACGTTAAGTACACTCTCTGTTTAGTGACATTGAGGCAGGTATTTCATCAGATGCGCTAATTAATAGCAGAGCTGGTGTGTGGTCATTATAACTGAAACAGCATATTATTAGCCAAATGTGATGGGTATTTCACTGAGCTTTTGTGAAAAGTGTATGATTTTTTTGGTTTTCATACAAGGAAATAACCGTGGAACTGGTGAAGATAAAAACAATGTGTATTATAATCATGATTAAACTCTCGCTCTCCTCTGGTTGCCGATCTTTAAACACGTCTTCGATAATTATTTACATCCAATCAATATTCTCTTACACGAGGCAATCAATTAATTCAGTAGAGATGCACATCTCTAGGGGGAAAATAACTGTTATAATCCAAACAATACGTTATTAACTTTAGATAGATGTATGCAAACCTAATGCCAAACACAAGTACTGTATAGTCAATGTATAGACTGTTTAGCCCTGGATAGGTTTAAAAAACATTGGAGAGGGAAGAATAGATTAAAGGGCCAAGAGGGGAGCAAATGGTGAATTAAGCCTACTATTGGCCTGGTTGAGATGGCAATGTGACTTTATGTATTGATAGAGTTAGGATGGGGGGGGGGGGGGGGCCCC
>OOFG01000217.1:0-22604 GCA_900323295.1 Molva molva | reverse complement strand
GGGGGGGGGGGGGACTCGCATATCGACTACATGAAAGCAATCTACCTCTTTGGGCAGATTTGTTTAGATAGCTATTTTAAGAAGTAATGCTTACCTAAGTACATTTGAAGTTTACTGCTTGCTTGGATTTAGTTTTTTTCTTCTTCACGAAGGTAGAGAGTGGAAGGTTGCCAGTGAAACTTGGCTCCCCCTGGCCTATTGACGGAGGGGTTTATCATTGTCTCAGTGAAGTGCATGATCATTTAGATGGGTAGGCATTGCAGCAGTCTGGCATCATGCTGCCATTGCTTGAGTCTGACTGTAAGGATAGAGAGGATTTGAATCATTTCAGAAATGCAGTGGTGGACTGTCGTGGCTCACCTCATGCTACGCCTCACCCAACAAACCCCCCTACAAGAACGCATATATTTAAACATGATGACCTCATGCACACAGCCATGTCTATACCACAAACACCCCCTGCAGATGTATTATTAGAGATCCGAATCGGAGGCGGGGGCTTGTGCCCTGTTTGAGAAAAAACGACAACCGTGCTTCTCGCGGATGTCCTCTGACCAAATCAGACGGTGAATTATAATTTGAATGCAAACGACACTGTGTAATGGGCGTGCCATTGGGCAGCATGACAGTAATAAAGTGGGCTACACCAAACACAACCTTGGGTACCAGCGCCCTCCGATGAGAAAGTAATTAAGAGGACACCACCCTCTGTGCTGACTGAACGGTGGGCCGGACTTGTGATATCCAAGGCCACGTGTAAAGGGCCATGTTTACCACCCATTGTTTTCACAATACATTGGATAGGAAGCCAGTGGTTTTGTCCCCTTTACTTCCAGGAATTAAATACGTCACTGTTCTTGATTTGATATTGATAACACATATAACATTAATTCATATATATATATATAAATGTATTGTATTCCATGATCATTAATGAGTATTTAATTTGTTGTAGCAGAAGACATAACGATTTGGTATTCTTTCTGTTGCTAAGAACAAACTTTTAGGTGTTTAATCTAAAAGTATTTTTAACACCAATTACATAATTGCCATGCTTTTAGGCTGTGCAGGTGGTACCCATGTTCATAAAGAAAGAAAACAGTGCTGGGTAGGTAAAAATGTACATACCAATTCATTGGTTGGTAGTGCAAAGGAGGGGAAATGACAAGCCATTATGAAAATAAAGAATGGAAAGTCATTGATTGACTGCTCAGAACTCAACATATACTGTGGGTGTTTGGTCTAGCATACTTTATAACCCTACAGCCACTACAGCTTCTCTTTGTAGTCACTGCAGCTGGGGCAAGCTAGTGAACATACTGTACTAGCTTTTCCTGGGGGGTGGACAATGAAGCGAGATAATGGGCTTTGCAAGGTAACTTTAGGTTCTACCCGGGGCTTGGGTTGTCACAAAGATGTCTTGCTGACATCGCCATAGAGACGTGTTCCGCAGAGAACTAAACTGCTCCAGGCCAGGTAATGTTGAGGCTAACATATTAACATATCTCATTTTAGAAAAACACAGCCCGATCAATTAACCTTCTTTGAAAACACTACGATTTAGTGTGTGTGTGTGCATGCGTGCGGGCGTGCTTGCGTGTGTGTGTGTTGGGGGCAGTGATATCATCTTGTAATTTATAACATATAGACCCAGAGCATAACTTGAGCCTAATCAATTATGAGACTGACAGAACAAATTAAAGAATGCTGCAAGGAATGTAAAAAAGTTGTTCATATCAGGTATTTTTTATAAAAATAAACTCATAAAAATAGAGAATTGGAAATCCAATTGCCATGTGCCTTTTCTATTATGAGATCAGATTATACATCACAGAAAAGGTCACCAAGCTAGATGAAATAGACAAATTGTTGTATTTTGTTATCATTAAAGGCTATCTCCATGTTTTCTTGAATTATGGGACCGATATATTAGCTTTTTTCTCAGAAAGTGTAAATACCTTTTGTGCACATGCATATATACCAGGGTAAATAGCCTATAGTGACCAAAGTAAATAAAGAACCATATCTCAAAGAAACTTTTTCTCACATAATATAATACAACTAAGAGAAAACGTAAGAAACATTCAAACACATTTTGTTTGTCGTCTCCTGACACCTTAATTTGTGGTAGATGCACTAACAAACCACAGTCAAAATGTAATTCAAGTTTATTTATTTTCCTGGGACTATTGTCAGTATCAGACAAATACATGTTTTTAAGCAGTTTTGGCAGTAGGCTTCTTTCAATCCTGAAGTAAATATATTGCGACAAAATATTATTGTAAAATACTATTGATTTCGATTTTTGGACTTTCTCTGTCGATTTTTCATCCACGTTGAATATCGATTAAAAGTTCCCATTGTGGTATATTTTTCTATTGATCATAAATGCGTCCTGACTCCTGTTATTATGAATTGTTTCCTGACATGCAGCCCTGTACGACTACAAAGAAATATTATGTGTTTTCTTCTGTGCTTTTTTTTAGTTTTTCTTTGAAGTAGAATATGATCATTATAGGCTAAATCTGAATGCCATCCCCATTTTAAGTGTCATATTACATCAAATTGCTTGTGTTTTTCCTGGTGAGTCATTGCCGAGCTAGAATATAACACGTATAAGTCTAACTTGTTTTGTACAATTAAAACCTGTTCTTTTGAAAGTTTTTCCACCCAATTCTGCAATTATCCTGACACGGCTGTTGGCAGAGGGGTTCACAACAGATGTAAAGTGATGTAAAGTCTGGTTTATAAACACATGTTGCCGTGGCAACATAGCAGTGAACAGCAAGGGCAAAACCATTCAACAAACAACTGGCAAATCTGTGTACAATGTAACAGAAACCTATTTTAACAGAAATACGTAATTATTGTAATCGGGTTATAAAATATATATATGTGTGTGTGTGTGTATGTATATATATGTGTATGTGTGTATATATGTGTATATGTGTATATTTCAACAACCATTTAAACGTTACCAAATATGACGGTATATATTATATGTTTTCTTGCATTTTTTATTAAAAAAATAGGATAGGATATACCTCATTTAAACACCTGTAAACAGGTGTTTAAATGAGTGATTCTACCTCTGATTTAAACAGTCAATTTTGTGGTATTGGGCACATAGTTGAGTGCTGTGCAGCTCCATCCCAAGGACCGTTAGTGTGGCATGTAGCTTGTGCCTTAAATGACATTGCGACGACAGTGGCCATAGACCAGGCATAGGTCATGCTGTTTGATGCTAGTGTTGCACATGACCTGCACTTTCACTCTAATCTTCCATATGAAAGATACTAATATGTATATCAATGGGTGATATAATGAGCATGGCTGTGTTGTACACTAACACTATTCATATTCATATATTCCCATGTGCCACCATAAGTGTTCCAAACTCCAGTATGTTTTTTTGTAATTTTTCCCAATGGCTCAATTGATTAGGCTTGATAGTAACTGCCCTGCTCAAAAGGTTGTTCATCAGCAGTTATGAATAGAAGAGACTGCATGTTTGTTCCCTGGTCTCAGCTGCTCCAGTGATACAAATGTACTTAGCTCCTCTATTAGTCTACCATGTTCCATTCATTCGTTGTTTTGTTTGGGGCTTTTTTCTGTTAATATTCCATAATTAGTACACTATGGATTGTACCAAAGTGCTCTGAGGCATTATTCACAAATTATTCTAGAGATCAGACACTCTGGAGATATTGGTTTTGGCATGCACAAAGAGGATAATCATTAATAATACAAGACAGCACAAAATGCTCAGATGAAATAAGCAAGAGGAAAAGGAGATTTGTCGCAAATAGTTTGGAATATCACAGTACTTGCATTTTTCCCTCATCAGGTTGCTAGAAGTAACTGTTGGCTGTTTTTGCCATGTTTCACTCCCTTTACGGCTCAGTCCTGATCTATCAACTAGGAAGCAGTGTAGTGGTAAATCCACAGGGCACCCTGTGGAATTTGGGCACTTTGAATCTCAGGCTACATCAACCTTAAGTTGGTTCGGGAGTTATTGACTTTTTTTCTGGTTAACTCTTGTCAAGACCAGGTTGCATGTCAGTCTTAACTGACTGAAAGGAGCCTAAAGGGGCCTTATCCGGAAACAACTAAATTAATGATCATCACGTGTTCAACCGACAATACAATGTTTTATGAACTACTTTATTGTAGTTTAATGACTTCCACAATAAGAGCTATATCTATTGTTGGCTGAATGGATAATACCTAGTACTTCTTTAGTAAAACAATCCTACTTCTTGGTGTTGGCCTTTTTTTTTATTCCTTGACAATACCAAAGATATAAAACAGTGCTGTGTAATACACAGCCAATGCAGTGGGCTAAATGAGTAGAGGGCTGCATCCTAATCTTACTAATTCAACTTTACTTGTTGCTTTGTTTTATATTAACTGAGTTTTAATGTCACTCTGAGCCACCATAGAAAGAGGATCCTTCTTCTAGTTATATTCTCAAGGGTCTCCAACAGGGTCCTTCCCATTGGGATTTTGGAGAGTTGTTTACAGTGAGGACTACAGTAAGAGGGATCTTGCAATTTCTAACAACACCATTGTAGCACAGTGATGTACAATTCATTTATATTCAAGATGTTAACATTAGATTTGTGAATGTCAAACTTTGAACTCTGGCAATAACAAAAGCGCAAACAAAACAACCAGCCTTGGCTTCATGAAAGAGACGAAATAGAAAAAAATAAGAAATTGGGGTCAAAAGATCTTCAAAGATATGAAAAACTGATTTCCTTTGTTACATTAACACCGCCGTTGTTTTTTCCAACCATTCTGCTCAGTATGCCCTACATCACACACAAACCTCTGCTATTCCATTTCTCAAGAAACATAATATCTGTGTCTTTTTCCGAAGGCTACATAAATCTGAATCCTTTATCAGCCGCCAGCACACCTTGTTGAAGACACCCAGGCGGATTCTGTTATTTTTATCTAATCATTTCCTGAGCATATTCAGCTGTCAGGAACCATCTTGGCTGACAAGTGCTGGTTCCAACTGAGTGCCTCATCGTTGGTCGTGTTGGCAGTGTTTAGCCATGACACCTGACTGATAAGTGTGTTGCTCAGTGTGTATGTAAGGAGAAATGAAGAATGTTTCCGCTGACATGAACGATATGATGTTAATGTATAATTCAACGCATCTCATAAAGGCTTGTGTTTTGAATGGGCTGAACCCACCGCTGAACCTAGCGATGAAATGGCACTGAGTTTTGATTCCAAACTGAGGATACGGACGATTTAACCACGTTGAATTCTGAGGTGGCACACATGCCATTCTTGTGTGTGCTACGTTTGCAACATAATGGTTCACATTGACTTTGTTACACACCCGACCCTGATATTTGCCCTTATTGATCCCTATCTAAATCTATAGCTATACCTATAGATAATTACCATTAGCAGCTTAATTATTTGGCTATAATTCATCTTGGTAATTTATTTTCCATTTCAGCCCCAAAAAATCGTAATCGTCATTCTCAGATTAATCTGCTTCCTGCAGCAAAGACAAAATGAATGGGGGAAATTATTTCTACAGGACATGCACCTTCCCCTTTATGTATGTGTGTGTGTCTGTGTGTGTGGGTCTGTGTCTGTGTGCACATGTGCGGTGTGCATGTGCGCGCACTGAACCCGCTACTGGCCACGGAGCGAGGGTGTTATGTTGCTGAAGTCCACCTCTCCCATTTGCCTGTCTGTCCGATGTCTTGCTTGGCTGAGCTCCACACAGTGACGGTGTTGACAAAATGACAGGAGGGTAGCACACTCCAGTGAATGTCAATTTGGCTGCCGAAGCACTGTTTCCCCAGGAGCACAGAAGCTCCCGCATGCTAAATCAGAAACAGCCATACAGCTGCGGGGGTATAAGACAATGCAGGCAATCCACACAATCGCACACGCATGCACTCACACACGTGCAGGTACTGATAGATACGTGCGGGTTAACGTGACATAAACGGCCCATGGTCACATATGCGCTAAATACATTACAAACACAAACACACAAAGTCACACACACCATGCACAGTCAACCGCACAAAATGTTACATACAAGCAGAATGGAAATAGTATCCCACTACTGTCTCACTATTGCTGTATGACATAGTATTTATTCTGTGCTGTAGCTATGCCCTTCCTGTATTCCCTAGGCTGCATACTGTCCTGCTTTGACTTGTGGGATTAGGGATGGTTTCCAAAGTGCCTCTACTCGTATAATCGCCCAAATGAGGACATCATGTTAGCAATGACATGATTCCGTTGACTGCTGTACCAAAATTGCGGCCACTTCCCACTCATCTGTCTGATCCTTAAATGGTAATACTGGAGAAAAAAAAATGTATACCAAAAATACAAGTAGGTCAAGTGGTACAGTAGTTTTGATAAATGTAAAAAAACAAACACATTTTTTTTTACAAAGTCAAGTTGTTTTATTTAAAGTCAGGCACATGATTTAGTTTATCACGGCCAATACCAAGTTTCAGTTGAACCATTTCATTTTGAGTTTTAATGAAAGTCCTAAACCTAATAGTCAACACCTACAAGTTATTTTTCATACTCATATGTAATATTATACATAAAGACCAGTAATTTAATGACCAACCAAACACAAATATAGACTTGCCAATGCTAACGTTGCATTATTGAGTTACGTTATGCCAGAAGCAAGCTCACAATAGGTTCCTATTACCTGGGCGTTAGATCCCATACAAAAAAACAAGAAATCGAAACTTGACGATTGTCAAGAAAGTTTCAACTTCTTGACAATTTAACAACTTATTTTATTTATTATTTGTTATTTTGAATAAGAAGTCAGTCAAAAATAACTTGTAAAGATACGAGCAGTGCACAGTCTCTGCGGTGTCACATGCTGAGTGTATTGTGGCCATGCTACCCCTACTTGAACGACATTCAGAATGCAGTGTCGGCATGTGTGTGCTGTGTCAAGCACCATGGGTGTACTTTACAACTCCATGGGAGACTTTTCGATGACTTTGAAGACATAATGAAAAGGGCTGTGCCGATATATTTTATCATCGTCTGACCGGTTATTATTTGTTAAATAAGGATGTCTTGCTCTCAGTCAAAAGCAAGCCATCTGAATGAATTGTACGCGTTTATGGAGGAAAATTAATCTTGACGATTAATCGATAAAATAATTGATAAATGAATCAATCAAAATAATCTTTAGTGGCAGCCGTAGTTCTAAGTTGCCGCTATCAACGATAGCGTGCCATATGCCTAAAGCTAACAATTCTAATAATAACTCTCCGAAGCTTCTCAATCGTTATCGCTAACGTAATTCAGGTGTGATTCGTTGTATCCTCCAGCTTGCCATGCAGCTGCCAGATAGGGTGATTGGCTGCAACAGACTGCAGCCCAATGAACTTGAAGTGTCAAATGTTCATGGATAATTTCCAATGGAAACCGAACTTGTAAAGGTGTTTTAGTTAGAGCTTCTTCTCAATGTCTTTCCACAGCTGTTTGGGCACTGTTTCTCTCCCTCTTTTTGTCCAAGACATGTTCAGTAGTTTCTGTTTGTACGTCCACCTGTCACTGAAAATGAGCTGGGTTCAGTGGTGACGGTTCAACCCTTTCTACATGAGAGTCAGTGATTGGTCAGGAATGTATGACTCACACACTCGAATGTAGGACAACACATGTCGGAAGATATTGGGTCTTGTTCTGTGTTTAATATAATGGGAGGCAATGGATGGCTTGGAACTCCAAGGTTTTGAGCAGTGCTGGAAGTTGTAGCACTGTGCGGTAAGAGCACTGAATGGTGGTACCAGTGTGGGTACTCTTGGAAATAATGGTTTCCGCATATAGCGCTCCGGTGTGTGACCCCCTTAACATGCTAACGCTCTTTGCAGCTCTTTAAGTCTTTCATGAATGTTTCTCAACATGTTCAAATATATTTCCAAGTCATGCATTTTGCACAGGAAAAACGAATTTAGTCCTTTGCTTTCCATAATGACGTTTATTCTAATCTTTTATTCTAGTTTTATTGCATTGCTCATCTTGGCTCTAATCTTTTGAATGCTGAATAGAGATGTGTCAGTTGTAAGATCAAAACAAAGCTCTAAATGAACTGCCATTGTGTCACCTGGACTCAGTATTGTTCTACTATATTGTGGTTGTCAATGGCACAGTACTCATCGATAGCACAAACCTCTTCCAGACGGAATAATTGTATTCAATTAGCTGAACATTTCCAAGGTTAGATTACAATTTTTTTTACTGTGACTCCATTGATTGCAATTTAATTTTATGCAATCATTTCCTACTGTGTTTTCTTGTATTCAGTGAGCTCTGAGTGTTTGTTTATTTGGACTGTGGCCTACACACACCACCAAAATGTGTTCCCTTTCAGCTGATTGACAGCCAGACCTCTTGGCCTTGTGTACACAGGATTCTCATTTGACAAAAATGTGTTCAAAAACAGTGTCTCCAATTTTCATGTTCAGTCAAACTTTGAGTTTCAATCAATCAACTTGATTAGTTTATTTGTATATTTGTCAGGCACAATGTACAAAAGGCATTAGTCTCAATGAGAGGAGATGCATTGTACCGTATTATAGCATCTTGCTAATTTCCATACACAGTCCCACTGTTTAGTAATGATGGAAGCACCCCACAAGTGTTGCTATGTTACTGCCAAGTTAAATTCCATTGTGCCAAGTCTAGCACCTCACACTTTCAGTCTTGGAAGCGTTTCTTTCTTCACTGGAGAACTCTCTCTTTTTAGACGCAAGACCCTGCGTTTCACACTCACACACAGCATAAACAGTAAGCATTTTCACTTGTGCCACTGAAGACATAGATCTTGTTGGTTCTTGAATGCAAAATCATAAATTGATGTCAGAATGGGTCATTTATTACATCCATCTTTTATTGTGTGATTGTGTTGTATCAATTTCTTTGTACGCCCTTGTGTAGCACACTGGAATGTGCTGGAGTGTGCTACACATTAAATTCTTCATTTCTCTACTTACTGTAGCTAGAGGCAGACATGATCTCTATTGCCTTCATGGAGATAATTTCGGCTTTCTCAACATCCCCTACAGGACACTTTACAATTTAAGTTAAACTGATTTCCAATTGTGAATAAACCGAGACTGGAAGACCATCAACTTATAATGGATGCTTATTTTATTCTGTCACAATGCTATCACATTTTTGCAGACCTATCGTATCAGTCATCTGCTCACAAAGGTGTGATTTACTGACTCATTACCTATCACTACATTTAAAATGTGGGAAATATCCTTGTAAAGCCATGCTATCTGCATATATCTAATAGACAATAATTCTTTATTCTTCTAACTAGGTTTCTGGATCCACCCAGTTCTAGTAGATAGCTGGTTCCCTTTAAATAACACAGAGACATTGGGAGCACTGTGCCTGATGATTCATTCCCTTTTCTTGCCTTACTCTCTTACTTGATTTCAGAGATTTTGAGATTTTGCAGAGTTTATCTATTTTTGTGATGCATCCTCCAAAACGCTCAAAAACATATTCCTTTCCTTTGCATCTTCTGTCATTTTGCCGCTAGCATATTTTTGCAGCATTATTTGGACTTGTATTGAAAATGCAATAATTTTCATCTCTTGTATCAACAGTGTGACACACTGCTAATTTATCAAGATTTGAGGTTTTGTCGTCATGGCAAATTTGGTGGGGTGGGAGTTGAGGGTTTTCTGCAAACATGTTTATTTGCCATGAGACAAAGTTAGGCTTACAGTTGCACTAAAGCCATTGCACGACTAATATATTCTCATGATATTATATTATACCCATATTAATACTATTTATAATATACCTTACTTGATACATTTCTGTTGCTGTCATTGACTGATTTCACAAGATATCACTAGATTCCAACTTTTTTTGGTGTTTCAATAAAGGTCTATTCAATCTGATCATTCTCACTGCCATTCATTTCCAATACTGCAACCTAATCTGCCCTTTTCAAGGCTTCCAATGCTTTTATCCAATTGAGTTAAACATTCCTCTGAGGCACTTTATTGTTCTGGGAGTTATACATAAATAATATGTTCAAATGGCCACTAAGGAGCTACTTCTGGAGTTTATTGTGTCTGAGATAATGTGGATATACATAATGGAATTATGAATGTGGTGAAAACTTTCATCATTTTCTATATTGGCGTTCTTCATATGGCCTTTGGAATGAGTTATCAAAATAAATATCCAATTACATTCTATAATATTTCAATATATAAACGATCATAAACAATTTAATACTAAACTATGTAATTAATCTTTGCAGTCTATTCAATTATCCTCCTTGTTGAAAATGGTACAGAATGTTCAGCAAAAATTGTGCAGCAAAAAAAGAATATATCAGCATAATATGTATAATGTGTTTTAGTACTTTCATTAAATCCACCATCTCTTACTCTGGGTTGACAGCAGATCATGAATATAGTGCATGGCTGCATTGCAAGCAGAATCCCATTACCTAAATGGAAAGTACTAATAATAAAACATTGCTTCGGACCTAACCGGATTAACAATGATCTGGTGCTCTTGGGAGTTTCGTGAGCCGCCTTTCTACATAAATGCTTTATATGTACAAAGCCTTTAAGTGAGTTCGTTTCACTTCTGCGTTATTGTGTTCACCGAGGGAAGGATGTTCCATACATGGCTGACAAGTAAGGTGAATCAAAATTACTGGCCCCTTAAACTGTCTTAAATGTAATGTTTTTATTCTACAAGTCACTGTGGGTGAATTATTAGCGACTACTTGTGGCATCTAGGGAATTCATACATAATGACATCTTGAAAATGCTTTAATAAACAGGTTTGATGCACATGAGGTTATATATACATTAGAGGTTTGATAAACTTGCCGCACATGAGGTTTAATGCATATGAGGATTGATATACTGAGGTTTGTATACTACCCAGGCTATCAATATTGAGTGAGAGGCATGCATTGATTGTCACATCTGAAGCTAGATTTTTCATCTGGAAGTTAGGGATTTTTGGATATGGCTTAGTGCAAGTGCTCAAGAAGCCACTGTTGGTGCCCACATCTCTGAAATATATGGTTAGAGACCTGAAATAGTTAGAGACCCTCAAAGTATTGATTCTATCTGTGTAAAATCCTCTCATGATTAACAACACAGAGTCACCCCAGCATACTACCATGACATATGCGTATTGCAACCACATTACTTATTTCTCCCAGTGTAATTTTAAATTGGTTAGGTGTATTGTTTTGTTAATGTAATACTATTCATCATCTGCTGAGCATGCTGCTTTTTTTTCCCCCAAGCAGCAGAGTCAGCTTTCCCATCAGGCTTTTGTTGTTTCGGATGAAGTGTGGGAACTTTGGTACAGGAGGCTTTAAAGGCTAAATTGATGGCTGAGTGTGCAGCGGGTGCAATTTCCCTGTAGTCAGAGTGTGCCCTGTGTGCCTGGCGTGGGCTTAGTGACCGTATGGAGGGGGGGTTGTTGTGGGACGCCCTAATCTACAGTAAAGCCTTTGTAGGTGTCATGGGTCTAATTCAATATCACCACATCTATCAACCAAAGTGGCCACTTGATGACCCGTGTGATATGAAAGTCCCCGCCAAACAACTGCTTTGGCCTCGGAGAGCCAAGGCTTTCTTAAGCATGTTTGACACCTGCTAAACAGCATTATTACAGCAGAGACCCCGTCCGGTTTAAAATGTAGGATGGATAAAACATTTAATCCATCCAAAGATTTAATTTAAGCAAATTTCTACCTCTATTTTTCTCCTTTCCTTTTTCTGCTGTTACCCATATATGTTTACCCCCAAGCATCCATAAAGTTATATCTTAATTTGAATCACAATTTTTATGCAAAAAGCTCCACATTATCATGTTGAATATATGCCTAGAGCTCAAAGCGCAGCACAGTATGGACATTTCTGCCATAACTCCACCGGTGTTTATTTGTTAAGATGATCTATGTGTAAATAACTTGAAAATATATTCCATTTCCACCGTCATTATTGACCTTACCTCATCCGTCTATCAGATTGTGAGAGGCAGGAACGCATCCAACAACAAAGACTGATTTTCCACTGGCCTCACTGCCCTTTGCCCCACTCTCTGGTCTATTTACTTTTTGCTTGGCAGAACTGTTAGGATATTGTTTGGAACATAAGGAAGTGATTGCTAATCTTCTTGCCAATATTCTCACTGATCACATGCAAATGTGTTTCCAGTCAAAATTTCACACTATATTGTGTCTATATATCACACTTCTCTTTAGCAAAAATGGATCATTAAGTATAACATATGTTATGACGGATGACAATCTTAGCGTTTTAAACCATGCTTAGGTTGTTTAGGATCTTTAGTGATCTGATAAAAGTTTTTTCACTTACTCACATACGGCTCCCTCTTGTTTAAGCAACCAGTGGCATAACACATATCTACTGTTGTGAATGATTTGTACTGATAAGTAAAAAGCTGGTCAAGAATGGTGCTACAAAGTTTATAGGCATGCTGCCTAAATAACGCATAATAATAATTATTGTCTCCGGCACTAGAATGCTGTGTATTTACCGTTTCAACAATCTGTATGAACAACAGCTGGTCCACAATGGTCCTGCTGTTTGAACTGTCAAACACTTTATTGATTTGATCCAGCAGATGGATGCTTTGTATGACGTAAGAACAAGAGCTCTATTCAAATCTGTGCTACATTTTCTTACCATCTAATCTAAAATTATGGCGCTATTCCTAGCCTTGTGAGACCATCCCTATCTTGCAAGTTGAAGTTCTGTTTCTCCCTTGAGATCAGGCTGGCACTCGATCCCGTTTCCTCAAAGCCTTTTCCCAAAATTGCAAAACCCCAGGGCCCTCATTTATCAACAGTTCCTAGAAAAAGTTGTTAATCCTATTGTATGCATGCAATTTATAATGTTGGTACATACGAAAAAATTTGGCTTAATCAAGCGTTCTTATGCTTACGACAATTTCCCTTGATAAATAGTGGTCGTTCTAAATCGTAATGCTTGTGCCCGCCATAGCTCATTACCATACATTTACAATGTACTACATTTAATACATTTACATTTAAATTCATTCATAAAGGACCATATATGGTCACAAAACATTCCCTTTAACGCCACGGGAAAAGTGTGAATGAATTGTGTCAAGTGTAATCAAAGTAGAGGACACTTCTTGGTACACACTCTCCCTTGAGATCTGCCCTGTTCTCTTCTAAACTAAATGTGGCATGGGAGTGTGTGTGGTTTGCAGTGTCCCTCTACCCCACACAGTAGGCTCCACCCCACACAGTAGCCTATCAGAGGCAGGGATGTGAATAACTCAAAAATGAAATCCCTTATGCTCCATCAAGTATGGATAGTATCGCACATTTAATTGAGTTTAACTGTATTAGGTCACTTAAAGGGGAATAGAGTCTCCATCTCTGCTTAGTACCTTCAATCTATCGCGGGTTGTTGACTTGGGAGCTACGTTACTTTCGGCCGTTGCGGGGAAGTTGTTACAGATGTAAATAAAGTATTTATGTAGGTTTGTGCTTGTTCGCTTCTGCTACTTACCCTGGTGACGTTTATGTAAATCCGTTCCTGTCATTGCTTCTCCGCTAGTGAGATTTGTTAGATATGTTCGCTAATTAGCTTAGCTGCTAGCTAGGCTAGCTATATAAGCCTGTTGTTCTGTGTTTCTTTAGAGCAGTGAACTAAACTATGGTTAAACTGTTTATGCCTTTTGAGATTGAATTGCCTGACTAATCCCCCTCATAGCCATTGAGGGGGGTCGCATAGCTATCGATGTTGCCATACGCTACATCGATAGCTATGCTAATATTGTATATAGCTCCTAATTACGGGGATGTTCATAGACAAGCATTATGGCTTATGTGTGTGCATGTTGATCATGCAATTGCTCATGTGTGTTATTACTGTTCATTAATATATGTTGTACCATGTTTCCCCTTAGAACCACATTCTTCTTTTAATAAACGTTTCTGAACTGAAGCTCCCCCTCTTTGATTCTCTTACCGGAGTCATGCCACGATAGCGTTCGCCGGTTGGCCGCACTCAGTAGCGTACTGGTGTTGTTTGTTTGTGTTGTATGCTTATATATAAATATTTTGTTAACTGTCCCAATTCAAAAATTTGGTTTTGACCCTTATGAACGAACCATCGATTATTCTGACCCAACCCTAATCAGAGGTCAAAAGTATTTTGACCTAAAACCAAGCGCTATAAATGAGTGAGCACATATTAGCATGGCACTGGTCTAACTGGTGGGGGAAGGAGTGAGGCTGTCCAAGTCCTCTAGAGATGTGCATCGCCAGCAACATTGGCGAGTGTATTTCCTTTCTGTTCACGTGATTGAATTTATCGTCAGATGGTGATTGCAGGCTGTCACTCTGCTTTATCTCCTAACTCTCACGGAAATGTGCCAGTAGCCTATAACCTGAGGATGGAGAGGGCTTGGACACCGGCAGAAAGTTGGTGATCGGTCGGAAAGCACGCCCCCCTTCTTCTTATGCAGCCCACAGCCCACACCACATCCACTAACGATGCTGAATCTGCCATTTAACACGCACACCTCCTTGTGAGGCGTCGGCATTAAAACAGGAGGCTGGAGCTAGACATAGTTTTTCAAAAAGTTGGACAGTTTGTTGCGGTGGCTTCGCTACAGCAGCGCTAAGAGGGCACCATCAAAAATCTGAGCTAGCTGTCAATGCTATGAGGTACAATTTGAAATAAGGTGGCCCATAGAGCAATGTAATTGGACAAAATACTTGTGTCATAACTACGAAACTCAGCCTTATACCAGAAGTAAGCACAAACACATTTTTGGGTGCATATTAGAGATGCCCGGATTGAGTCATTGGGCCGTGTGGCTCCACTGTAATCGTGGATGTTGGCCGTTTCGTATCAGCCTTTTTTCTGTATCTATGATGTGTGGGTGATTCGTGGGCGGGGTAGTTAAAATCAGCTTCTTCATTTCTTGCTATCAGCTATTTCTTGTATTCCATCCTAATTATTTTGTTCAAGTTCGTATTGCATATCATTCAGTTCCATTGTAGACTGTCCGACAATATCCTCCGTGATTCTTCTTTTCAGATTCTTATTTTTTAACCTTGTTCGATTTTATATACATTACATGCACGTTGTATTATAGCCTAGGTCTACGTCTATTGAATTTGTTATATATGTTGACATGCAAATGCCTCTTTATTTTGCCATTGTAATATTTCAGCTGGTCTGTGTTTCCTGTTCAATAATGTTTTGCCTAAATAAGGAAAGCCTGTTATGCTGTAAAGTCAAGCATTGACTATGCATTTTGTTGTTCAGTTCATTATTCCAAACGCATTACCAATAAGAGGCTGCACTCACGTGCATGCTGAAAAGGTTGGCAACAAGTCAGGCAAATTCTGATTCTGATTATATCAAATCTTAAAATTATGGTTGTCCTTCAGATAAAACCAAATCATTAATAATAAAGCAATCGTACTTTTCAGCAGCACAAAGAGTGCTGCAAAATTAGAAATGGCCATTTTGTGAAAGCGTTTAGGGAAGCGGACGTAGGTGTAATATTCTTCCGAGAAAATATCTTGGTATTGATGTTAATCAACTAAAGGCAACCCATGTTCGAGAGAGCTAATGTTTCGTTTCGTGGGTACTTTTCGTGGCATCTAGAGATGAGGTTCCATATTGCAACTAACTAATATAAAAATGTGGAAAAGAACTTGGAACTCATTTTTTTGCTAATTTTGTTGCTCAAAATGTTAAAATATTATAACCGAAGAACCCTATGGAATTCCCAATCAGTTGCTTTATAATTCATATAATCACTCCTGTTGGAGGCCACCCTCTCTCTTTCCACCTCTTGCTGTCATTAGAGCTGCTGTTCGGGGTTCTTGATGCTGCATTATATCAAAAGCTGTCCATCTCACTTTTTTAGTATTGGCTACAAATGCTGATCAGCCTATACTGGTCTAGAAGTTATGGTGCTACAGAGACAAGGAAAACAAAGAAGCAGCGGAGCAGAGCGCGAGCGACTAGTAATTGGATGTTGTGGTACCGAGACGCAATTAAATCAGTCATAAATTAAACCCACAGGTTAAACCTCAAAGAAGATCGTCAAACCATATCTTGTATTGCTCAATTGAAATGACCAGGTGATGGGCTCACACTGTGTAGTATCCATACACACAGATTAAGCACATTGGCTTTCATCTGCATCAACAGTACCTTTGGAGTGTGCACACAAGCTCCTGCTCCTGCTCACTCTTATTAATCCTCATTGGGGCATGAAAAACTCGTTGTGCATGAAGCCAGCTTATTTGGGTTCATTGAACAATGTGCGTGGCATTAAATGAAAAACCTTGACATTGCCACTAATTGAATTTTAAATGGTTTACATGAAGCCAGAGCTGCCTATGCCTCACAAAGAACATAACATTGCAGAACTTGGTGCTGAAATGCTTAGTTAACAGGCCTGGCAGGAAGGCCAACTGTAATTATTGCCAGCCGTGTCATCTCAACAAGGCTTTTCCCCGTCGCTCACGCCAAGACGCATGGGCTCATGCCCATGCATCAATGGCTGAATGCATTAAACCAAAATTAGATTTTTTTCTTAACCTTGATAGTGGAGCTGAAAAACAAGACATGGATCAGTCATAATTACTCGTGTACTATACATTTACAATCAGTGGTCCATGGAGTTATGTTAGCAATGGATAAGAAGAATTAGGGCATTTTATTATCGTAATAAATATAGATACTAATAAATACAGCTGAACAGACATCTAGAACCTGTCATTGTTAAACAACAATTCAGAAATACATGCTTGAATATTAGCCATGCAGGGCCCTAACGCAAGATTTAGGACCGCAGGTGTTGTTGCAACAAATCCAAAACAAGGAGACATATGCTCTGCTTACAGGGATGCAGAAATATTTCCTTTTTCGAGCCAGTTTCCACGCCACCAGAGTCCAAACTCTTCAGAGGATATCAGGAGGAGCTGCAGGACAGTGAGCTGGCCCTGCCAAAAAGTGATGGAATAACGTTGAAACACAGCAGCCAATACTTTGGTCTGATGAACATTTTCCTACAGGGGGTGCGTTCATCCCTTCCGTTTTATCTCGGCGGGCACATATGGCGTTCCTGTTGCAGGCACCTTCAACGGGAACGCCTGTTTTCCACAGCATGCTCACGTTTCAGTTGCCACTTGTTCTGAGGCACTTGTTGTTGCAAGTTATCCAACCAAGGGCAGCAGAGCCCACCTCCTAACTGGGGTGGGCTCTTTGTTTAACAGACAACACAGCCAGACTTGGTCACGCCTTGCTATTTGAGTAGGGTGGTAACCCTGCAACCATCGATGCTTGTTTTCTGATTAATGGGTAAGTAACCCTGAAAAATTGAAGTATAGGTGAATATATTGTTTTTCATATGGGGGAACTGTAAAACACAAGAAGTCTACTACTTCCGGCTATAAACGCTTTTTCCAGAGTGGTTGTTTTCTATTGGCTGCACACCCTAGCTCAAATGAGTGTGACATGTGTTTTGACTTGTTTTTGCTAAAACCTTAACGACAGTCACGACTATTCTGATCACAGTTATTAAAACTCGTAGGCGGAAGGTATCCTGCTAAAACGGGGGTTTACTAACTTTTAATGTTTTTGAACACAGATCTAGACCAATGCTCTCAATGGCGGCCTCATCCTTTTAAATGGAAGGAAATAACATTGAGGTTAACTCCACCATCTCACTCCATCCACCTAAGTGGGCTTTCACCCCTATATCTAATGTGACAGCCAGCCCTCTCGGGTCCATTGATTGCATTGACCCCTATGAGAGCAAGGGCCCCATATTTATTTTGCAGTTGACAGCTGTCCTTAAGGATATTTTCATGGGGTGGGACCAAGAAAGACAGATGTTGACAGTGAAGAGTCAGCCCTCTGTGGGCTTGGAATTGCCAGCAGCGTCACCTTCATCTGTCAAAAAAAAATAATGTATATTTACTTTGCATGACTTTATCAGTGCAAGCTCCTAGGCACCCCCATGGTGATTTAAATGACCCCCGCAATCAATCATATTTGCATAATGAGATCTACAATGTCAAACACTTGTCAAAGACAAACGCTTCCAAGAACACCTTCAGTGGGGGACCCTCTTCTGAAATGTATTCATGCTGCTGTTGTACCTTTTTAAACAATGAGCCACTGTCCACTTGGTTAATTGGTTTTCTTTGTAGTTTGGTGCTCTTTTCCATGGACATTCTGTTCAAATTTGAATTGCTTTAGTAGATCAAATCACGTATCTCGACATTTAGTGCCGGATAGGACACATTCATTTATGCATATCACCTTTGCAAACATATATTTTTGATTGATCCATTATGTATCACAGTAGTGGATATACAGTATAGCCTAAAATGAAACGCTCAGAACCCGTGCAACAAACATTTCTTCCGTTGGCCAAATGTAGAGCTGTTAATTAAAAATATATATTTTTATAACAAATAAAGTAAATACAAATGAAGCTAACCTGCCTGGTGATCTACAAATATATGCTCAAAATGGTGACGTTAACAATTATTTTGGCCCCCAGAAAATTGTAATGGTGCCATTTCCCTGTACTGTACAACGGCATGTCTCTGACGACATGACATTTAAAGCTTCCCTTAGCTCACAGAGCTTCAGGGTTGTAAAGGTCACAGCTAAGCTGCAACTGATGTAAGATCAAGATGGACCTATCCATGTTTCAGTTGAAAAGCTGTATAACAATGATTGTGTCACAAAAAATGTATTGCAAAATAAACAAGTGAAAAAAACACTGTAGGTGCAAAACCCAAAGCAGAAATACATATTTTTTTCTTGTAAGTAGGCAAATTATTGAAATTTGCGGATAATCCATTTGTAAGTGTGGGAAATAAAGCTGCCACTTCAACCGCTTGTAATGTTCTGGCTGCGCATACTGGATATAAAAGGTAACACCATGTACAATAAATTACTTTTAACACACACACACACACACACACACACACACACACACACACACACACACACACACACACACACACACACAGAGGGATTGTAGTGGGTGTCATAACTCCTGCAGAGTTGTGTGGCCTAGGAGTGAATGTTTTTGTAACAGCCTGACTGAAAGTATACAGAATATCCTCCAGCTACAGCGTGATGAGTGCTGGGAATATTATGCATCTTTTAACCCCGACACTCAGTGAAATAGCAGGAGTCCAGAGAGTGAAATATTTTTTATGATTTCATCATGTCTGTTTATGTGGCTCGGAAAGAAGATGAATATGCCTATTGATAGTTCTACAGTGTGGGTTTTAATGTATGCGGTATTGTGTTTATATCATTGTAGGATGGGAGAGGTGGGAGCAAATTTAGGTTGACTTGTATCCTACTGAGATAGAATGTTTTCTTGCTTTCGTGGGTGATGTTGGTATATGGTTGTATGGTAGTCTGGTAGAGTATATTATATATTTGCCCATTTCTAATGATATCCACAGCAAATGGTGCATTTGCAAAACATGTAACATGTGTAATTTCTTTATCTTTAATATCTATTTTGTAATTTGTGTTTTTTTCAAAACCTGCATAATCTGACTAAAGTGATGCAGTTGATGATACTATTGCCTAATCTATCAATGAACTAGTATTTTTTTCTGTAACATCATTTGACACAAGATTTTTTTTTTTCGATAATAAGATGTAGGGATATGGGCTTTGTGTGTTAACAGAATAATGTTGAAGGATGCTGTGGTTGAAGAAGTAGAATGATATATTATTATTAGTATGTTGCAGTATTTATACAAATGGACTATGTAATGTTATATTTGGATCTGGTTTGTTTATGATTTGCTAATTGTTGTACTTCCCCAAATGGCTATTCCAATGCCTTATCCAGTGAAATCAAATATCAAAGTTGTGTAGGCCTATTTTGTTACAGATCAGTTGCTTAATATACGCAAAAAGCTGATAGTGAAATATTGACACTGATTCTGCTTGCATTTGATGGTGCATGCTTCTGTGTTTTTTCAGTAAATGTATCGTTTGTGCCCTGTTGACACCCACATCTGCAGGCGTATATGGACTAAAGCATAATCAAATTATATTTGCACAAATATAAAACAACAAAACATGTTTCTGTTTTTCTGATTAAATAACATTTAGGATTTTCCACTACTGTAGCATTCGTCCTAGGTCCTTCGTGCTAGGACCTAAACATACAAACACATATTTCTGAATTTGTGTGGTTATTGACAAAATGGTCTTCCCTCAAAATTCAAGAACATGTTTATATTTGCTACTAGTTAGGCAAAAGCATCGCACCATTTTTGTAATGTTTGTGAAATCTATTGACAAATGTTTTCCATTTGTCATTGAATGACACCTAGTCACCTTTCACACATTCATCACCATTAACAACATCCAATGAGATGTATATCAAATTTGTATATCGATTTGTTAAGCATATATTGTCAATAATCTCACATAAACTTTGTTTATGTTGACTTGACTTCATGTCTTGTGTGGACGCAAAAATGCATTGAGGCCTTTCAGCTGTGGTTTACTAGCTTCCTAACAGAAAAAAAATTCTAATACCTCATGAAAGATGTGCTAAAGGGAATCTAAGATAAAAAGTGTGTGTGGAAATGGGACCATAGTCACTTGACATGGCGCAGATGTACTGCAGCGTATTTGTTCTTGGCATGAGCCACCAGTCTTAAACCTGTCTCAGTACTTGCTTTATGTAAAGGTACTGTTATATAAAAAAACACTAACAGATGGGTCAGGCCTATCCCTGACTTCCTGTTTTGTCTCTGTTGGTTTTCTGAGACAGAATTTAAGAATAGCATTACATAGGAGGCACGGCAGAGCAATAATTAAAGCAATTCACTGATCTATGAATATTGTAGCTATGAATACATGAACTGTGCAAATTGTCTGTAATGTATCTACATAACTGCTGCAGGGTGTGCAACATAAATGGCAGTGAGATATACAGTATTTCACAAAGAATAGCGAAGAACAGATTTTAAAATGTACATTCATTACCAGAACCATCACACCATGTAAGTTGTTTTGTCAGATGAATGCATGTTGAGCACAACTGACTTTAGCTCTGTCAGTTGCATAAGACTTGAGCCTTTAAATCATCCTCGTTATATTTATTCTATTCTCTCTTTTACATGTGCCTTTGATAGTCAGGCCTGCCGTGTTTGTGGAAAATGATTGTCTGCAATAGGGGTGCACACATTTTTGGATTCAAATATACATTTCTACGTAAAGGTCCTGATTCGGTTAGATTTACGATTCTTTAAACACTATATAAGGCCACACTTGGAGGTATACAGACATTGAAACCAAACAAAGTGATTTAATTAGAAAATGTATCACTGTTAGAAAGCATGCAGATGCCTTTCCAATCAAAAATGTTAATGAAATTGTGTGTACGTTGTGTTCGTGGTGGGGAGGAGAGAAGACAGGTTGTTGAGTGCTGTGTTCAATTTCTTAAGTGTGGATAAAAAAAAAGGGACTTCAAATGATGAAAGGTGTGAATCCTCCAGGTATTTGCAGGGCTGTGCCCTAGTCACTTTGTCACCTTGTACCATGGGGCCTCATGGCATCTTACACCATCAGCTGTCAACAGTCCTATGATGCCATAGAGAAGGAGCTGCAGTAGACTATAATGTATAATGGAGCTCTTATTTTGAAAGTATGGCCGAGAGTTGAAAAATGAAATGCAATGGGTTAAGCGTGAACAAAAGAGGTGCAAGTGAGACCACACTGTCTTCAAAGTGTGCCACACTTTAATTTATGAAATGTGCCAATGCACACACACACTTTCTGCCAGCAGAACATTTTGGCACTTACACTTATGACACTTTTAATAGGCCGGATAACGCTGATTATCAAGGTTTTAAGGCCTGATTTTCTTTCACACCCTTTTATTTGTAATATTTGATGGTCAACTCAGAATTACCATCAAATTCCATGAACACATGAGCAAGATTACAATGTCCTCTATTTAAATAAACGTTGTGTGAGCGAATTGGTACACACAGAGTTGAGTACTGACTTGTACCAGTTTCTGTTGGTCCCTGCCATTGACCTATAAAGAGAGTTGGCTGCCATCTGAGTGGTGTGTGTGTGTGTGCGTGCGTGCGTGATGTGAGAGCTGGAGAGAGTGTGTCTTCTTGTAGTTTAAACTCTGACTGCAGGCCCTTGTTGCGGCAGACGTCGGGGCTGTGATCCCGGCACACAAGACCAACACATCAATACGACGGTCGGCTTCATGAAAAATGATAGAGTTGATGAATGCTACACAAAAAGTTCACTGTGTGGCAGCTGACAAGAGAGTTTGGGAAGAGTTACCATGCCAACCTGTGTCCGGAGCAGATCATTTTATTTTTATTTTGCATTGACAAAGGCTCACTCTCTCTCTCTCTCACACTCTCTCACACACACACACACACACACACACACACACACACACACACACACACACACACTCACACACACATACACACACACACACACGCACACACACACAGCTTTTGCAAT
>OOFG01000211.1:0-25129 GCA_900323295.1 Molva molva | reverse complement strand
GCTACAACCTACCCTGAACATTTTAGTAAAATGAAACCGTACTTCCCACTCAGTGACCTTTACGCCATGTTGCCTAGTAACCTTTCACTGTGTCCCTCGCGTGACAAGCCTCGGCGTAACCTGTTTCAACATGTGGCTCCCAGGGCAGCATCCAGCTCAGGGATGGGTGCCAAAGAACACTGCTGGCCTCTGGTGTAAAAAATCCACTAGCAGCCATCATCGTGATAAGGGGGCCGGGAGTGCGGCGATGCCCTTGGGGGACTGGAAAACAGCAGAAGCCAGCTTGCATGCGGCGCAGGTGTTCTAGCCCCAACTAGACCCCTGACATTTTTACTGCTCTCCTCTGCAGGTGTAACTCAGGTGACGGTTTTCCTGTCGCCTGTAAATTAGCAGCTCAGGCTGAGGCTGAGCTCTCGGTTAGTTGAGGGAGAGAAACAGAGAGAGAGAGAGAATGTGCGAGAGGGTGGGAGAGCTATAGAGCGAGATAGGGAGAGCGAGGCCGTGAGAAAGAGTGGCTGTAGAAATGCTAATTGGAATATACAACATGTCAAGCATATGATATCAAGTCATATATATAGTAGTTATATTGAAATAGTAACAGAAAATGGCCAACGCAAACATTAACAAAGCAAGGACATATAATGTATATACGATACACTTTGCCTTGATTTGTTACAGTTTCTAAGTTAGTTTAAGGGCATTAAGCTTGCATTAAACAGCATTACTTAAAAAACATCCCTTAAGGACCCATGTTTGCAATTGACATATGCTAGGTCTAACTATAGTGCCTACTTCCCATAACCTATGTATTTCTCCACTGTACCGCAAGAGTATGACAGCCTCAATAGCACTCTCCTCTCTGCCAAGCTAATGGAATTCACATTGCTATGGAACACTAAATTATTCATACATCTATGTATAATTCTGTGTATAATAGTGTGTGTGTAATAACCCTGCTTATACAACCAATCCACCACCAACGATCCAGCACATACAAAAAGTGGCCACAGGCTACACAAATGGTGGTAATGTAGGTTCCAGTTTCACAGCTGATTGCCCTGACTTGACAACAGCAAGCAGGAGGCCGATAATTGATGTACTTTGCAATGGACTGGGCTCAGGTGGGGAGAAGGGTTGACAGGCTACTGTCACAGCAGCTTGGGAGACATCTCTGCACCTTGATAATTATTTCCACTTTTTCAAGGAGTCTGGGCTTGCTATAGTTCATAAACATTGGAACCACAGATGGATATTTCATGGCCTTGTAAAAAAAAAGAAATTGGATTGAGAAGACCGTTTCTTCCACTGCAGAAAATAAACTATATATGCTGCACTTAAAAAAGGTATATTCTTGTAAAGATTGAACAAGCCTTTAGTTGAAGTAACTGAAACATCTTTGTTGCATCAGGTCCAAGGCCTTACCAATACAAAACTAGTTAACCATTGCCAAAAGCGCAAATTAACAGCCATTTAATAAACATGCATATTTACTACTGCAGGTGGATATCCTGCATAAGGCCATATGTTGATTTGGAAAATGACAGCTCATTTGCTGACTCCAATAAAAAAAAACATATGCCGTTGCATTTTTAATTACCTCTGGTCTATTGCACACTCGACTGCACTGCAGTGGGTTTGGATGAGCTTCTGTTGTCTAATCCATCTCTTGTACAAGAAAAGTAAAAGCATTTTTTCCATCATATTTTAACAATATTGGATGTATTCATATACAGCCATAACAGCACATTTATTATGCAGCAATTACTATTTATGAAAAGTGTCTGAAAATGGGCTAGAAGGACGTATAGAAAGAACTATTGGGGCTCATATTTTAAAAAAAGTATGGTCTTGGCCTGCAGGAACTTACAAATGCCTCTCAATTTGTATTTCTCTACAGGAGATCCGACCCGACTGGGCAATGCTCAAAGGTAACGCAAGCTCAGTTGCCTGGGGCAACCAGATCTGGGGCACTGTCCACAATTTTGCACGGTTTGGTTGCCACTGTTGGCAACTTTGCGTTCCCATCAAGATTAGGAAATCGGAATAAATTAAAGCGAGATTAAATGCAACCATTGTTAATGTAATTTTTATTATTTAAATATGGCCAATAGTTTTACAAATTTGGAACAATTAATCCATAAACGCATATTTGTATATTATGAAGCTCTTCCCCTCTCCATTTTACAGACTTCAAATGTAATATGAATGTAAAGGAATTGGAAATAAACTGCGTAACACAACATACATTGTATAAATAAGAAAGGCATTCTTTTTGGTAATAGCTTCACCCAAGTTTCACACAGAAGAATAAGATGAAAACTATATTCCTCCCAAGATCATAAGAGTATTACAAGGGACTAAAGTACAGCTGGAAGCTGTATCTGTACCATCAAAAATCCAACAGTTCCCCTTAGTGCAAAGAGGAAATAACATCTTCTTTATAGATGCTAATGCACCTATCCAGAAGTTCAAAGAGTTCCCTAATTTTCAAGGCTACCAACAGTAGTCCAAAAAGACAAATTCAGCTTGCACCAAGGCTACATGAAGTTAATAGAGATTCTTGTGTTTGTGTAAATCGTGCAGGTACTGACCTCTAAAACATTCACCAAAAAGCTGACAACTAGCTGGACATCCTGTTGAACAAGGCCCCAGCAGGTCTTCCCAGCACCCAACACTTGTCTCTGCCCGCGCCCTCTTCGTTGTATCTGTTATAAAGACAAGGGATAAGTTATTAGATGGGTGATTTGTAATCAATTGGTCAATTGTAAACAGTATAACAATCCTAAAATGGTCTCACAAGGGCCAAACCCAGTTAATCTGTGCCAAACAAGTAGAAATTTCAATACATAAAAAAAAATAATTGCTATTGATCTAGTCTATATAAATTACCAGCAGTGATTATTTAACATAAACAATGGCGCATGCATAAGAAAACATGTATAAAGGCAACATGCACGTGCATAAGTGGTTTGCAATGAAAAAGAGAACGGCAAACTTTGTTTGTCACTTGTTATGAATTTAAAAATCCTTGGATATTGGATTGTGGATCATTTTCTGCTCCATTTACAAGCCTTGCTCCTAATGTCTCTATTAACATATAACCGTCTCTCACATGGAATGTGAAGTGAATTGACAATGAATGAAGTGACAATTCAAGTGTAATAATTTAGCATTGTTCTAGAGTGGATTTTGGGATCATAGAAAGCCTCTCATGCTGGCATAAGTCTGCCAGTGTCATCATTAGGAATAAACAAAAGCTGTAGGGTTGCACATCTAATGACTACACAGTTTGACATTTTTGAAGCCAAAGTTTAAGGGAGTGACTTTGATTAATTGACATACACAAGGCCATTTGGCTGAATTGATGCTCCTGTACCGTAGCCAATCTGCTCTTTGAGTAAGTTGCCCATTCATTCGACAAATACCTTAACCTATGGGAAATTGTGTCTAGTAGAAGAAAAAAAAAAAAAAAAAAAAGGGGATTGATGGCCCTGGGCAGCTAAGCAGCTTTTCAACAAAAAATGTTCTATTGCAAAACAAAAATGAATGATGTAAATGCATTTTGACTGAGGCAAATTTATACCCGAACATCAATAGTTTATTGACTCAAAAGGCACTGAATGCACAATAAGTGTCGAGAAAACAAAAATGTATTCGTAATTGCAGCTTTGATGAATTTGTAGCCCTTCCTTAAGCAAGGTCATTAATGTGGTGATAATCCATCACAGCCAATGTGCATGGAGTGACATAGAGGGGATACTTTACACAGCAATTCATCTCTCCTATATAAGCTTCCTAACAGCTCCAGTTAAAGGAGGCTGCTAAACTAAAAACGGTGCTACATCACAACCTCAGACAATGTATTGATCCCTCTATGAAATAGTGTTATTGACAAAGCACTAAAATGAAATATTATAGTTTATTGCATCTGGAATCACAGAAGTGTTTGCCTGAGCGACTGCAGTGTCTCACACTGTTGAAGATTCAGCACGGAGGAGTTAGGTGACGATGAATGCACAGCTGGGGAGATTGTATTTGTCTATTCATGTTACAAATTGCTTATTAGCATTTGCATGACACTGATGAACATGGATTCCAACAGAAGAATAGATAGAAATGGCAATTGCATCATTCAAATCGACATAGCTACTCAATTTAAACCAGATCAAAACCTGGCTGGGTCATTCCATAAGAAAAGCTGCTGCAAAGCAAAATACAATAAAAATATACCAGCTTTGTCCTTTCTTCAAACTTTTCCACAATTGATCATGTTTGAAACGAGAGCCAATTAACCAGGCTGCCTGCAAGTCCTTTGGTGCACAGCTAATGAGAAAGAGGCTTGTCAAGTTAGCATAGGAACACTATTGGCTTTAAGGTTATTCTGCACTATCAAGCCCAGCTCCATTTGATCAATTGATTGGCAGCATTTCAACATAGAGCAGCATTTGATGACCCGCTGCTTCTCCCATGCACTGATGTAGGGTGGTTAACTTAGAAGAGTGTTGTTTTATTGTCTCTCATCATCATTTAGTCCCTGATAAAGCATTGCGCCAATGGCAGACATGATAAAAACCTCTGTGTATCACTGATGTCAGACGTAAATCTCCCCTTCAGATGCTTCCTTTTATCTAACAATTGAACCATCAAAGCAAACCGAAGCCATTAAAAACTTCATATCGGATAGTTACAATCAACATTGTTTTAACTGTGAGCTAAATAGTGTATCCGATGGGAATAAGAGGCTGTTGAGTGAAGGACAACCTTCACACACACGGGAATACAAATGGAAAAGGATGAACCGCTTTGGTTGGCTTCAGGTTAGCACCGAGAATGTATACATTTGGTAGTAGATATGGTGCGGTTTAAAAAGGAGCCGTTTTGACATGAAGATAAAAAGGCAAGGAACTGACTAGAATGGTTCAGTGAGCAAACTGTAAAACCAGCAGGGTGCCATCCATCACAGAATAAATGTTGTGGAACATTATCACATGATCTACAGCCTTTACAATGCATTGAAACCTGAGATTTTTGGGGGTTGGAAGAGGGGTCAATCTCACGATGTTATGGTGATCATTGGTGAGGGTCGTTCTTCAATCAATAATTTAAACATTAAGCACAACTCTACGACAGAAATGCAACACCTAAAAGGGCATTAAAAGTTCTAGAATCACATCCAACCTACGCCAAAAAGATGACAATAACAAGTAATAAGACATTTCTCTGCAACCCAAAATAAAATCTCTGCTGAGACTCCCACTAGTTTCTTAGCCGGTGGGTTCTTGGGTTGATGTTTGAGGCAGGGGTACAGCAAGCAGCTGGAAGGAAGAAGCAGAACAGCCGTGCAGAATGGCCTGCAGCGCGTCATTCCTGCTTGATCTGCGTCATGCCTGCTATCTGAGCACTCCCTAAGCGACGTGGCATCCCCTCTGGATGTCTCACCCTTCTCCCACCAGGGCGAACATCTGGAGAGCAGCCCAGCATGCTAGGAGGAGCCGCCCCACACCCACACCCACACACGGAAGTTTTGGGAAAAGAACAAGCCGCTTAATGAAGAAGGGAACAGAGCAGAAGGCTAGATTAGACTTGAAGGAACAGGAAGGTAAGCTACACTCAGACACTCTGTTAAGGGGAATTAGCTCCATGCTTCCATTAGTTGTGCACTGAGAATAAACCATCTTGGCCTTTACATAACACAAATCAACCCTTCTTAAGCAACCTTGCATATGAATCATGAACATGGACTTCACAACTCTCTCCCGCGAATACATATTAAATATTAGGCAGAGGATATTACTTTTTGGACGGTATTAGACCATTAAATATTCTGGACACTTCTCATTTGCTGCCACCCTGACACAAGTAGTCATCTATCAGGACTTGGAGCCAGGGTGTGGTGAAAAGAGAGATGGAGACCCATCTGGTGATCATTCATAATGCATTCGTATTCCTTGGGGAATTTAATGACTGGCCAAACACGCTCACAGTGCCCATGCTGCCAGGGTGCCAGTAATCACTGACCATCTGATGCACAAAACACTGTCCAAGAATCTTGAGTTTGAAAAGTGAAGGAACAAATTAATTGCAAAGTCTGCTCAGATTTGGCCATTAAAGTGTTCATGCTCGTCCTTTCAGCAATTTTTTTTTAAGATTTGTGTAACACAAACGTTGAATTCAGATATAAAATCAAAGACAAGCACAAACCTCTACAGCCAAGAAAGTTATTTAACAAAGTATGGTTTTATATGTCCAACTAAAAATATAAACCCTGCATTCCATTTGGTAATGGTCTTACACCGGCCATACACTACATACAACCATTCTCAGTCATTCTCACACAAGCACCAGATTCTGAACCAAGATCCCTAGTGGGAACAGCTCAAGACCAGAAGGAAAAACAATCTTTGACACCAAAGAGAATCACTGAGGCAACAATCACTCCTCTATCTCAGTGACAGCAGCCAGATATATACACTTGACACCCAGGGGTACTATGAATATATGTACACCAATCACTTCCCACACACAAACTGTAGCTGTCATTTTCATAGGGAAATAAACACATGGGTAAACAGCTGAAAATTCTTGCATGGAAGAAAATCCATGACACAGAGGACTTCCACTAGAGAAAGTAGGGTATTCACTAGACTGGAGTTGCTCTGGTTTGTGGCTTGGGTTCATTTGTAACCAAGCCATACAAGAAAAATGCAACGAAAGAAAGGCTTGCCCTCCTTTCCAGTCTTGTCTGGCTCCATGTTAGCAGAGATAAATGCTTTGAAGCGCTCATCAGTCAGCCAGGTCAAACCCGTTAGGGCAAACTTGAACACACACAAGCCCAGAATCTAAATTATAAATGGGTAAAACATGGAGAAAGAAGAAAAGACATGAAGAACACTAGGAAAGACACAATATTCCATCTGGCATCTGATAAAGATGGCAAATAGTGTTTTTTCCAAGCTAATATCCATTACACATACCCTAGCATAGGTTCAATAATACATGCAGTTTAAAAGGAGTTGGGGTCTCCTGCTCATTCTAGATTCGAAAAGCCTGCCAATGTGGCCATCAGTTGTGTGGTCTTCTGTAGACTTACAAATCCAATGCCTCAACATTTATCCTGGTTTATTCACAGAAAGAAATCCATTGTAACTGTAAGTAACTGTATTCTATCATTAAACAAAAATCAACTGAGGCATGTTGCTTTTATCAGTTTGCTGCATTTGATGTTTGTTTGTTTTTTCACACAATTGTCCAATCAATGTCTTGGATGTCCGAACAAGAAGACACCTTTTGTACAGCCCACGCCATGAATAGTTGAGGCCCTGGCAGAGACACCAGACATGTGCAAGTAAAGCACCATCCAACTCCCTCCAACCAAGCTGTACTGAATGTCTCTGCGCATAAGAAGAATAGTCTGTGGATTTGCCAAACAAAGACACCTTTACTTTTCCAACTTTTCACAGTGACTGCTGTGGCTGTCACAACTGTTCAAGAGTATAGTCGGTAAATGTTGCAGTTTAAATTCAGACTTTGCATACAGCATTTGCCTTAAAAAAAAAAAAGTGTGTCGGTTTGTGTTAACTCCGTCATAGATTACACAAGGTTTTGAAAGAAAATCTATAAAGTTGGACTGTCAAGTTCTGGTCGGTATGCACTTGTTAGACCAAATTCTCATTGGTCGGACAATCGCTGGTGTTCCTTTCATAAGGAAAAAAGCGCTTTTAAATTCATTATTGTCGGGGGCGGGAGGGTGAAATGCAGACTGATGTATTTAATTTTTGAGTGACAGGCTATATTGTGTTAGCCTGGCATTGCCAGACGAATTGCAAACTGCCATTAGTCCGGAACCTCTCAGTTCATTTTCGATTTCCAAGGGGCGTCACCAACAGGCGCAGACCAAAATGCCTCTGGACGCAATTGGATAGGCCTACAACCAATCATAGCAACGAAACGGGTGATGCAGAAAAGAGCTTCTCAACAAAAGCTCTACGTGCAGTCGTTTGTTTTCTTTAATGAAAATACACCATCTAGTTTGTTTAAAACTGTCTCGATAGCGAAATCAACAGACCGTTCTACATCAGCATCATCCATCTTTGTTGTTATTGAAAATGACGGCACTCTATGGCATGTCATAGTATTTATCCCGCCTCATATTAAATAAAGGGGTGTGATTGTTGTCTGGTTACCAGGCTAATATTGTGTTAGAAATAGCATTATTTAATAAGAAAAATAAAATTCACAGCTCTGTAGTTTCTGATTTGATAATCATATTGTTTAATAGACTATAAGACGTATAGAAGACTGCTAGTTGTAACTTACAGATCATTTACTCTTCCCCAAACTAATGATTTCACAGAAGTCAGTTTGGCAGCATTTTTCAATCATCTAAAAGCGTTAGGTACAAGTAATTCTTTTTCATGTTGTCTGCGATAATCCGTAAATTTTCGTGTTTAACGCTCGATAGGCTTGAATGTGAACATATCCGAATTGGCAACTTAGCACGAATCGCTGCAGCATCCATTGTGACCCATTATATTAAACACAGAACAAAACCTAAAATCAAATCTTCCGATGTGTTTTGTCCATCTACTACGCGATGCTGCCCGGCGTGGAGCTCCATGGCTCCTCTGGTGTGCGACCCGCTTTACATTGAAGCTCTGCCGCAACCGAGCTGGACTCAGAGTGGATCTGAAAACCACTCACTTCCAAACAGCACTTACATGACATTTAAGCTAGCAGGTAGAGTAGAGTGCAGAGTTGGTCGGATTTCCGTCGACCAAGATATTCTTTGGTTGACTACAGCCCTACCATAAAGTATGCAAGTCTATGGCTTTTTGGTTGATGTTTAAAGGCAATGCGCAACATCATATATTTATTATGTAAAATATGTATAATGTATGCATTCAATCTCAGATCTCCCTCTTATACACACATATCAACAATACATTCTAAGGCAGGCAGCCTACTTCATTTGAGATGTCGGCAGGTAAAAAAATCATGTAGGTGCAAGAACTGCTGAAAAATAATTTTGATGAGGTATGGGTTTGTTCCTTTTCTCTTCAATCATGTCATTTTGTTCCAACGACCTCACCAAACTTATTTTGCAAAATAAGTATGCTGCCTGCTTTAGCCTAATCTCCTAAATTAAAGCTGTTGGCAATGCTAACAGTAACTGTATTATAGCCCATTTTCTGTATTAATTAGTGGTGCTGTGCCGCCATGGGTGAAGGGAAACACTGATGGACATGGCAAAAAAAAAAAGACAGGGACGCACTTGGGAGGCTAGGCGTGAACACAGTGACGGAGGAACCTGGAAACCCATGGATCCTCAGTCTCACTCAGGCTTCGCTCTCCATACTGACAGGACCGAAAAACAGTGACGAGGCTGGCAGGATGGGAAGCTGCATCGGCTAGCTCGCAAGAGGAAGACAAGATGAAAGTATTAAAGGCTTGGAACAAATGGAGTTTCGGCAGCTGTCAAGAGTCTGTGGAGATCTCTGGGGTGAACTCTGGGCTTACATCCGTGTGGACTAAACCTACAGACTTGAAAAGCCCAGAAGGTTCCAGAAGCACCATATTGAAGCACATCAAAAAACAAAAACGAGGTGCGAGTATAATAGGCTCCCAAATAACAGCTGAACCACTAATAAGACATATTCTTCAGTAAGAACTATGATGAATATTGACAAAAACTGCTTATATCCCACACATGCTGGCTCACGTTCCACTGTGTTAAAATGGGTAAGGATGAAAATGCTGCCATAGGCCACGTACACGAAGGCAGTCACAGTTAGTAGTCACAACCGTGTCAATTATTAGTTCACTTTTTGTCAAAAAAAAATCAATGCAGTGTTTATTTTTTTGTAAAACGTATGTATGGCTTATCCAAAGTCATTAAGCCATAAAAATAAAATCATGGTTAGTTCTCATCTTGATGTCTCATCTGAAACAATAAATGATGAGGTCTATTATTCTGACGGTTGATTTAGGCTAATAACCATCAGAAACATTTTATGAAACCTCAAATGAATGCATCTTGTTATCAGGCGGCAAAATCGTTGGATGTATCGACATCACCGATAGAGCAGTTTGAAGTGTCCGCTTTAGAGCTGCCACTTTCAATAATAGTCAGAATAATAGACTATTAAAATAATTAGGAGTTGCAGCCCTAACACACAAACACACACACACACAAACACACTAGATGACACGAAAGACAATGACATCTTGTACCGTGAGTCGCAGTATTTCTGTAGAGAAGCTTTGAACTAGTTCAGGCGCCTGGCAACATTGATGTGAGGTCTGGGGGGGGAAAAAGGCTGAACCCAGGCTGCCTCCCGCATGGAGACAAGGCTTGCATCCCCACAAGCCGCTTAGATCTCTGAAAAGGCCACTGACTAGTTTGGAATTTTAAACAGCCAAAACCACAAGATTAAAAAGGAAAGCGGGGAGCCTTCCAAAGACTTTTGATGGTATATAATAATAATATACACCACCCACACAGGTAATCAAACAAAATAGGCGTATTTATCATTATTATCAATATACATTTAACAATAACTTAACCATCTCTCAAATGGACATTAATTTACTAAATCAGCCTTTCCCACACTTAAGGTTGTGACCCGTTTGTATTGGAGTAAAATACATAACAATGCTGTGATATGTGAATTGAATTTCATAATTAAATTAGAAGAGCGTTCTTTTTTGCTACGCTGGTCTCTTCAAGCGCAGATGCTGTGTGAGGAGCTGTTTCAAGTGGATCACAAACATGAGGAAGAAAAAAAAGATATATATATAATAGAAATATTCAAAAATATCCTTGGGAATCATTACATTGACTAAAACAGAGTTTACGTCTCACTAGTGCTAGTCTAGATAACACTTGTCGTTTCAATGCGACTTTAAGCATCTGATCACGCCAGGACGCATTTACTGTCAGGTCTGGACAGTCCCAGATCGCAACTTGCTCACATTGTGATCTGATGAGCTAGACCACATCCCAAGGTCATCAGGCTCGCATTCTGATTGGATTGATAACGTGTGTGGACAGCAATCTGGGCACAATGTGGACAGACTACTGGCTACTTCACCCCATGCCTACCGCTAGACACATGGGACTCATACAGGTGATCACGTCTTTAGTTCACTGCATCACAATGCTAATTCAGAGCTTGAATATCAAATATCTTAATAACTTAAAAAAAAAGACGATAAAACTGCATAAGCTGCTATTGAGACGTGTGATATATTTTAATACACAACCACAGCAGCTGTGCTATGCTGCTATAGCCTGCCTTTCACTTTTAATTTTTTTTGGTATTTCTTGCATCCCCAGTGGTCGGGTACTCATTTCAGGCCCTGCAGAACAAATTGCCAAATACTCCAATTATTCGGGTCAGCCTGCATACAAGTCTTGCATCCCATTGGTAGGATGATATGACCCAAAACACAAAAGCAAAAGAAAGTAGGGACTAGTTTGCTTGAAGGGGGTTCCTTTGTTACACAAAGTATGGAGATAGACGGCAAACATTAAGGGTGTAACGGTTCTGAAACCGAGATCTAAAACGTCCATAATCCCCAGTCAAAGTTCCTTCCTTCTGTGTCGCGGAGGTGAAATCCTATGTTTTTGCCAGTCTCCGTCAAACATTCCACTCTGCTCCGAACGCATGTAGCGTTCTTTTCGTGACGTAGAAGTGCCTTTTAGTATACCCTTCTACTCTTCTCTCGGACTGCAGCGTCCGAGAGATGGTTAAGCTTCTTGGACACGTAGTATAACGCCACAGTGTGTGTGGATGTGCAGATGTGTGGAGCTCGTTCTGAGCAGCCGTTAATTTTGATGTTCACTTCCAAGAGAGGGTTAGGCTTCCCGGACACCTATAGTAATTTGCTAGTGTGGATGGTGAAGCTCTGTCTAAGCAGCGGATTATTTTGATGTCCAAGTCGGAGTGGGGGTTAAGCTTCTGCGACACTTATAGTTTAATGGCACGTGTGTGGCACATTTCATATACAACATCGCTCATTATAACGCTCATACAAAACAACGGTACCAAAAAAAGTATCACAAGGTTGCCGTGGGTCGTAACCATGGGGATAACACGCCCCCCCTCCCCTTCTTCCTAGAACTGTCAACCCAAAACGCATATTTTTTTTAATCTCATTTTGGTCGAACTACAGCTGAAACAGGGGGTTAACTTATATTTTAGGAGATGCGTTTATTTTGGTTTACTTAGTGAATTAATAACTAATTGAAGTTAATTTATAAAGTTCCTTCATAATGTTCTTAATTTTCAATTGTAGTTGATTTAATAAAAACCCAGAAATGTTTTCCCTCGTTTTTTTCTTAATCACCATATATGTATGTTGGAGAACAACCATTTCCCTCAATAATCTCCAAGGGAAATCTTGAGTCAACAGGATTAGTGAAATGATTAGATCACCAGTGGTCTATGTAGAAGTAATTACAGAAACAGCCCTGTCTTTTCGTTAAATGGGGCTGCAGCAGGAAATATATGTGTGGCATTTCTTTGTGAGCATTCAAGAAGAAAGGTCTATTTTATGACAGCCGTCCCATCATAGACCACAAAAATCAAAATAATTGATAAAAAAAAACATGTAATTTATCTTTTAGATAAATTAAACCATCTTGCAAACATAGCAAATCAGGTGTGTGCCTTTAAAAAGGACAATACTGGCTGGATGATCAAAATATCGTTACGGTCTCTCCTGGCTTCACTAAAACATCCATTACCAATATCATTTGTCAAAATCACAGATTCTGCCAAATTGCATTTTGTGTGAATGCTTCTGCCACAAATGAAGACACTGTGGTATTTGTGATTAGACATTTTGCAAAGTAAGTCTGTACTCACCGACGCCCATTGTTTCGAAAAGAGAACAGTGCTATATTGCCATTCGTGGCAGGCTTGTTCAACCCAAATGCTTTTCGGCAGACTCTGTACAACAAAGTACTTTTAACTAATTGTAATGGTAACAGGTGTTTAAGTGAAGCCAGGAGAGACTGTTACGTTGGGTTGATCCCCCAGACCAGTACTGTCCTTTAAGCAAATTTCAGTGCAACATTCGAAATGAACTTTTTGGGAACCATGTCTGGACCCAAAAAGTTCAAATGCTAAAGAACGAGTTATGCATGGAGGTTTATCAACCATCTTAATTCACTAGGGTCAAGAACTTAGTTTGAATATCAAAGTGCTGGAATCTTGCCAGCAACAAGGATAAACATGTCTGGTGTGCCCACACTTAGTCTATTGCCATATCTTCTGCAGTTCCCTTACACTGGCTCCCCAACTGACAGTGGGTGTGCCCCTACCCAGGTCATCTGGAAACACTTTCTCTTTTCATTGTATCTGCATTGAAATGAAGCACTACATCACTTAACTTTACAGAATCAATTTCAGAGTAGCATGCCCCATGATAGTCTGGCACTACCAGATGCACACACACAAACTCCTCAAAAAGACATCCAAAAGCAAGCCAATACGTAATGATGTGCAATCAATAAATGATCCCTACAGTGTTTAACAATGTCCATGTATTTATTCAATGATATGGAGGCACCTTTTAGTATTATAATTATTCGTAAAACTACCACTACAAGTAGTATTAAGTTGTGTAGGGCTAAAAGTGGACGGACAGGCAGAGTTAGGTGCAACAAGTCATTTTCTTCATGGTAGTCTAAATAGAGAGGGGAATTACAGGTTTCAACAAGACAGACTGTGCTATTACAATGTGCCATTGCTGACAGGGATTTGCCAGGACTGGATAAGGACCAGGGGTGGAGGGGAGACAGTGCAGAGAACCCCCTTGACAGAGGTACAGCAAAGCCCCCTTATTTCAACTTCCTCGGAGAGCACAAGAATGTACAGAGGATGGCAAATCCCCTTCCACATTTAACCAAAGTCAGCAACCCCAGGATTTACTGCAGGCACACAGACATGGCCAGCATTTGTGATGAGGCAGTGAAGGTGTAAACAAAATGAGACGACACAATTACCCTCACACAAATTTAATAAATGAGTAGCAGTGACCAGGGAAACACTGATATCTCATTACTATCAGCATGTACACACAGGAGCATCTGTTGGGTTATTGCATGTGGCACTGCTTCACTCAGTACAGAAGCAATAAGATCGCATTATTATCATATTTTACTATAAGAGCAGAAAAATGGTTATGAATTTTTTTGTGTATAGACAAATCAACCATAGAATGAAAGAACAAGTCCTAATAATTGTCAATAATTAGCATTTTTATAGTTTCTTTATACTGTTGAATGTAAATGCAGCATAATGCCAATAGAAGAGGTGTATTTAAAAAGGTTGGTACTGGCAAGTAAAGCAATGCATATAAAATGCACCGTAAGGTAATGCATTATACAAGTTATTATATAAATTAGCTGCCCAATATTGTTATTAAGTGACTTGCCATGTTTGCAAACAGTTTCAGTCCTCAAACTGTTTTTGAAACTCTTCATTTAACTCAAAACGGAAAGCATAAATCAAAGGGGCAATTTCATGATCTTTTGGTCACAATGTTACAATTCTAATAATATTATCACGGTCGACACTATGAAAAATGCAATAGTAAGTGTGAAGTTATACTATCCTAAAACAAGACAAGACATGGGTTTTTGGGGATCAGTGGGGAGCCAATAAAAAAAAAATACGATATCACTTCAGCATAAAATCAAAGCTTTGAGTCTGTTGCACACGTTTCCCGCTATTAAATGGCCTCATGCTACTTTCCAGACACAACAAACAGAAGCATCAAACGTTTATAGCCTCAACTAAAACATGCTGGTAAAGAGAAGAATACAACGGCATTTGCATCTTCCTTCCATCCATTATGTTTACAGTACACCATTACCTTAAATTTACATGACATTACCCCAATTTGCAGATGCTTCTATCCAGAAATTACCAAAAAAATGTGTTTATTTTTGGTGACTTCATAGAAAACTCACTAAAGTGTAATAACACCAAACCAAGAGGAAGAATGAGTAAGAGGGAAAATATTTAAAATATGGAGATATTACAATCTAATGGCCAGCCAATCAAATCAAACCAGTGAACACAAACACAATTGCCCTCATAGGACTTTGAGCGAAGGGGGAATGGAGGAAAAACGGCATCAAAATATAGGATTCAAAATAAAGTGCCTGCAACACTGTAATAAACCCAGAGTGATGCTGCGCAGAGATTAGCAGCCCTAAAAGACGGCTGTGGAGAACCCGGGGGAAAGGACACAGGAGGTTTAGCTAAGCAGGGTATCTGGTATGGTACTTCCAGTTATTCAGATAGCATGAGGACACCATCCTCAATCCATCATCAGCCCTTTGGCTGGGCTTTAACTACCGTAATCTTTCAGGAATGGATGGATTACTTTTGAAAATATAAATTTCGTCTTTTTTTTAATTTTGTCACAAGAGAAATTATGTACGGCTATGGCCTTATATTATAGCCTCTTGGCATGTAACATGATCTGTTTTTTTAGGTTGTGGCAAAAATATATACAATAGGAGAGCAAAAGTGGTAAACAACAGAATAACTTGGGACACTTCAAAACAACACAAAGCAAAATGTTATTCATTTGTGTTTAAGACTATGCTTCATGAGCAAGTGATTGACGTGTTGAATCGGATGCGGATGGAAATGCAAAGCGAAAATAACATGGACCTTTCTCTTTGAATGGCATGTTGCAGGAGAGACTATGACAAAAGACAATCCGAGCATGGTAAAGCAGCAGCACATGAAACCCTGTGTTGGTGAAATGTAGCCTACATGCATATAATGTATCGTTTTATGTGCCGATTCACACACTGAACTGCATGGATGATGGCTACCGTTACCTCAACTGTAGCTTGGAAGTGAAGCGTTCCTGGACTGAGGGATGTCTCCTGTCCATTTAACTTTTTTTTTTTATTATTACTTTTTCCGCTTTGTGTGTGTGTGCTTGTAAAAAAAAAATCGTGTCTGAAATAATCACGTTAAAAGTGTGAAGATTAGTAGACTATCGGTTTAAGATGACGACTAAGAGCCAACAAAGAAAATATTTAGTCGAGGACAGCCTCACTTTCCCCAATCCCCTGCATAGAAGTTGACGCTTGCGAAATTTAAGAGAGATCTGCTTAAATTTGCGCACTGGGAAACCCAACCAGACTAAATTAGAACCAAAAGTATAAATTAAATGATGATTCGGACTAACTAAACGGACTAAGCTTTTGAAAAGGGCCCTCGATTTTTGTACAGGTCCACAAAAACTCAATGTGTCCGTCATGTCCAGCGCGATGTGAAAATGTTAGTTATTTTTCATCATTCATTTAAAGAAGGTCCACGCTAAGGCACTGCAGATATTGCTTCCCTTTCCTACAACGCATCTTCCTCAAAAAACTTTGAGGAACCACTCGCCTGAAGCAAAGACCAGTATCCATTTGTTTTATCATCTGGTCCATTTAGGCCCTTCTCTTTTGTAGTGGAAGGGGTTGGTATTTAACCAAGAGAATGGGTGGAGGGAGCCATGCCTGGGTCGGATTAGGCCTTTGGAGACGTAAATATAAGTTGTCTGGGCGTGTGCTTTTGAAGTGGCTACACTGCCTGGATGACCGAACAAGAGGTTGCATGACCAGACAAGCAGAGTCCACAGACAGCTTGGATCCTGCCAACTGGCAACATCGACTGCAGAGCTGAAAGGCCAAATGTTAGTTGGCTACACACTTCAGTGTAAATTTACAATATAAAATGCTGATAAAGCCTCACATGCTATGAAAATATATTACATAGGGGTCTTGCTAGACAAATATTGGCTTGTCAGAAATTAAATCACAAAGCCATAGGATGATTATTTTTGTCTTAAACTTATCCAACAGCATGTACACATGTGTGCAGTTTAAGTTGATCAGTTGGCAACAATGGAGGGTTAGAGTTCAAGCTCCCTGGTGAGAATTTTTCATTCAACCTATCTATAAAAGCTTTTCATTACTCAAGGAATCTAAAAAAGACAAATTTCCAAAGTCAAAGTTCCAAGTTGTGTTGACAAAGAAGCATTTGCCTAGAAAAGTAGCCGGACAAGGAGGCAGAACTGGCATACCATTGGCTGTAACACAAATGTCGGGTAAAAAAGTGATTATAGTTGTGATGCAACTCACAACCTACGGGATCTATAGGAGAACATTCAATGGCAATTTTCCACGATAACGAAAGGAGACTATAAACTCAATGCTTTATATGGGGGTGGCAAAAGGCCTTTATGCCAAGGGCTCCAACAGAAAGACTACTGTGCTCTGAAGTGGTAGGATGGGGCAGTCGCCTGCTCACATTAACTCAGGCCACTGGAGCCACTTCAATGCTCTGAAAGCTAGCAGCACAATTTATGTGTCAGCTAAACAAAGCACAGCAAGACCAAAGGATGACTATTTTAAATAATTTAGCATGCAACTTTAAATGGCTTTAAGGAAAAAATGAGTTTCTTGCAACAACTTGCCAGAAATAAAATGGCTAGAATCTTTGTATGCAAGTGTTTGACTCGTCAAAATGGTAGTTTGACAAAACGTAAGAAAGTGAGGGGAAAATAAAACATAACGCAAGATAAGACCCAGTGCATTTCATCACTTTTAGCTTTGGTGTACTGGTTAAAACACCAGGCAGTATATTGTGATACGGGCATGATCCAGTTTATGTACTACAAATAAAGTAATTACTTATTTCTGAGGAGAGGTGACGTCTAGTTGCTGCCACAAGAACAAAAGCATGAAAACGGATATACAGCAAATATGGATGTGTCTGAATAATGCTTTTTTGCACATGCTATCAACCATGTCCCAGGAAATGTACACTTTGAAGAAATGCCATACTTTACTACTGCAGTAAAATAAGCAATCTATACTTCACAAGCTGAGAAATTTGACTTGGCAGGTAGTTCTACATTTAGGCTACAATTACTCAGTTATAACATAAGCTTCAAACGGTCTTTTACAGTTTCAATCTTTGGTGTTATATAGGTTCCATTTAAAAAAGGTCTTCCTCATAATTTCTTGACAAATACAATACCGTTCGAACTGGACATATTCTTTGCCTATCTTTAGCCCACTTCTACTCAGGTCAGGGGTGGTTTCTTCTCACCTCTTCTAAAGTCTGAGCTGCATCACTATCATAGCGGCCTGCTTTGCCCCAGCTGTCACAGTGAGACCAGTGACCACGGTTGTGCAGACTATAGGAAGAGTCCAGCTAGGAGCTGAAACAGGGCAGGGCTTGTTGCATTAGCCCTTTATTAGGCACCGCGGGTGAACCAGGCTTAGCACTACTCAGCCTGTATGGGAGACAAAAGCCCCAGCATGAGCCAACTCAAGCAGCTGAAGGACTTTGCTAGATTACTAGACCAATACAAACAATCTACACGTAACTGAAGTAATGATTAAGCACAGAGAAAATTCCTGCAGTTTGGACAGAAAGGTTGTTTCCTCATAACTGCAGTTCATAAAAAGTTACTCTTTTGTCTCATCTAGTCACCCTATCGCAATGGATATTCCCTTTGGCACATTTTGGTGACAAATTAAGGGAATACTAAATTCTAACCAACTGAAATATTAAATGCCTATTAATCAAAACACCAAAATGCACTATTTAAAAGTTTGAAATAGTGTTTTAAATTAAAACATGTTGAAGAGCAGAAAAGGTAACGTTTTGCATCTACTTAACACTGCAAAGCAGTTTACCATTTTAAATAATGAACAGTAAAATTGTACTGAACGTTCAAGAAAATAAAATTGTCAAGATTGTAATGGGTCAAAAAACACAAAGCAGCATGTTTAGGCTAACCATTGCCACGTAGCTTTGCTGGGCACAATGAAAAAGATAAAAAAGCAATATAAAGAGGATTTTCCGGTCAAATACCTAGCAGGGGGGCAAGCAGCAGTTTAGAGTGGCCATCTGCTTTGCTTGACACAGACAATTCACTGCCGATAAGCCCCTTTCTTCTGCCACCTGAAGATTCTAATACAGGCCACTCAAGTAACCATTACAAAGCTGGAACAAAGTCAAACGAGTGTTCAAAGGTCTCTAGCAGAAAAGGCTATAAGCAATACTTACAAATATGTTCTTACATTATTTTTAGTACGATGATTAGAAAGCGTTTCGTGACTGTTGTGGATATGCTGGCATTTCTACGCTTCCATGACGCCATCCAACAAAAGAAAGAAAAATCAGAAATGATACACTTAATCACTGTTGCTTAATTATTGGCAGTATGTCATGTTCTGTACTCCTGGAAGACCATCAAGAGTGTCAAACAACGATCAGCCAAGACCAATGTCTCTAAAGATTAATTAAATAAAGCTCTATAAATAAAATCCCCCAAAAAATGTAAAAGCCTCAAGACCCGATTCTGCTACGTTACGGAAGACCGATGCTACTAACCTATTTCCCGGCTCAGTTTCTCAATAAATATAGAGCATTAGCTCGAGATTAACTAATTAGCCTATGCACATTATCTATACATTTTTAATACTTAGCAAGGGCAAACGTACAAGATTGGGGCTTGCTTAGCAGCTCAAACGTGCGTTGCTATGAAACGTCGCCACAAGGCAATTGCTTTTCCAGGGGACGGATAATCATTCTTTTCTGCAATCTTAAAACAACTTAGCACTCTTTAACAACCGCAGCCAAACAGCTACATAAAATTAAAGGATTCCAAGGTTTAATGCATCGGCCCGATGGGAGAGGCAAGGAACAGGCTGAATGCACAGACTACATTCATCAGCTAACATAAGCGAATAACAATGATGAGGAGCCAACTGATGCCATGACTTGATTTTTATGGAGACATAAACACAAAATTGGTCAGGCAAGCTTCATCTTGCTATAGTTGATTCCAGTTGAGACAGGCATGACTTTACAAAACTCACAGTATCGTAACCGGAGCTATTGATTATATCCGAACGTGGAGAGCTGGTGGATCAATTTTGACTGTCACGGATCTTAGCTGAATAGACATTACATTACAACTGAGAAAAAACATTAAACCAACATACATTTCTAAAATTCAGTTTGCCATTTTAGTCAGACTTCATCTTAAAAGAATAACCCCTTAAAAAGTGACTTTTTGATGGGATGAAAACGTATTCAGATTATTTTTCCAAAGTAATTTATGGTTATACAAAAAAAAGGAAAAAAATGTCAAGTGCCAATGATTTCTCTTTATAAGACCAACCTCGAAGAACGACAGTGCCGTTTCACGCTGCGGCCAAATAAATGGGTTGATCGCGGGCAGTAGAGCGGGACCCCGAGATTGGTGGGTCAAACGTGAACGAAGCAATGAAAATGCAGTGGGTTTATATAAATGTATTTTTTGCAGTATAAATGTATGCAATTATGTGTGTTGTTTACGTATGCATGGTGTCGCGGCATTCAATTTAATAGTTATTGCGGTTTTAAAAATACGACAACAGATTGACAGAGCTCTGTATTAACAAACGATCTTTTTTTAAATGAATAATTGCTGTACAATATAATGCTCCACTCCGTCTCAATAATATCGCAGAGAGAATGGTGTGACAAAGTTAATACTTGTTTGGTTGTATCGTCAAACAACAAAAAATTCCGACCACATGCGCAAAGACTTGTGAGGTTGTGCCACAAATGCTTGGAAAGCAAAAGCATTTATTCTATGGCTTGATACAAAAACTCCAGGCAAGATACGACCGACCTCAACACAGCGGTAGATGCATGAGAAAGATGCAAGATGACAAGTAATAACTTCACAATGAAAGTGATCACTACACATTGTGATCCATAGTCACAATAACTCACAATTGCCGATACACACAGAGACGTGTCCTTTAAACAACTAAAATGAAAAATATTCTCAATCGCTAATGTGTCTGCAAACGTTATCCTTGGGGAGCAAGTCAGCCAACAGGAGGACTTTAGTAAGATACAATGTTAGCATGCAAGCTAACATGAGTATACATTCCTCAGTCAACAGCACTATTTTAAGCGCCTCCAAATTCAACGTGATTTCGTGCAATGACATGTACGTGGTTGACTAGGTTTTACAATGTTGTCTGTGGCTGACAGATGATATGGTGAATTGTAAGTATTGCTGTGATTGAATTGAACAAATATAAGCTAGCGTTACACAGGCGACAGGACAAGAGGAGTGAACAAAACAAGACATTTCATAACTTCTTTACTCACTTAAAGAAAAAAAATCCAGCGAAGAGCCGCGAAGAATGTCTTGCTTTGGGCCAGTAAGTTTATACTGCTGAAAATTTCTCGCAGAATGCCTCCTCTTGTGTGCACCAGCCTGTACGCGTTGCTGCCACAACAGTGAGTGTGACCACACATAACATGAGCCTCTCGCTGCTCTTTCTCAATCATCGCGAGATAATGCGAGAGGGTGGGTGCATTGAGAAACCAATGGAACTGGTTGTTACTATTTTGTCTACGCTTTATTAAATTATTTATATAAATGTAATATCCGTCCTAAGCTTTGTACCCTGCATGTTACTTTGCCAGTTTGGTTTTAAATAAACACTTACATATAATTCGATTGAATATAATTATTGGGTTGACACGAGACAAAATGTATATGTATATTTTGTCTGGTGTCATGAGGACAGTCAATAAGTATGTATATGTGTTGATACTTAAACGATATAAATAGACATAGAATATAGCCTACCTCAGAAATGAATGAGCAAGAGACACAACATTAATAAGAATACTCCTCAGAATACCACTCAAGTAAGCCAATCAAAAATATGACAAAGCAAAAAATATCTTGCCAAAGTTAAAAATATAAAGTCATTTAAATAAGAAGATGTTGTCGTAGATTGCTGTTTGACAGATAGAAAGAACTAATGGAAGACGACATCATCACCAAAGTGAAGGTGTATACATGCATACATACATAGAGAGAATTAACAGAAGTGCTTGTTGAAATAGGCCTACCTGCCCATATTGTATCCCATTATCACTCTCTCCAGCTTCGGTTGTATTCTCATGAATATTAATGAAAAGTAAATAATCCCTCAGGGCTAAATTATAAGCAGGCTTTGTGATGATTGAAGCTTATTTTAACTTTATATAGCCAAGACCATGCCGTTGCAAAAATACACAATGTGACACATAGTAAAACACTAAAACATTAGACTACTGTTATTATGAGTTAAGCATTGAAATAAACAGAATACGTTTTGCTTACAAATATAAATGGGCCTAAATGAAGATAACTGCATAACTTGTCAATGCCATAAATCTGGCCTGTATGAATCTGTTACATGTGCTGCTTGCTGCTACATGCTGCACTAGAACAGCAAAGATGTATAGATTCACAATCATTGAAGTCTTGCATTAAATGCTGGAAATTGGATTCCACTTCTCACATTGCTTTGTAGATTTTCTTTTAGTCCTCCTCTGACAGTCATGTTTAATATTTGTAAACTAATATTTAAGTGACTGCTAAGTGTGTCAACTGTCAAGATGTCACTCTGTGTACCAAGGAATACACTGATAGTAGAAGATATAGCCATCTTCGAACAAAACGCTTTCATGATGACAGAGCAAGTCTCCATAATGATGGAATACTACAATGCTATCGCCTCCTTCACAAATTATCTTTATTGATTAAAGGTACTGTACAGCAACATGCCACCTTGGGAACACAGGGGAAACAAAGGACTCTGCTTTAAAAGTGGTTAAAAAATATTGTAAAAAATAAACCAACAAATAAAAATGGAGAGGGAATCATGACATGTCATGTATTGTGTAGTTGAGGGACGAAACCGCGCAGATTCATTCGATTTCAGTCGATCCAGCCACAAATGGCGAAAAATAAACTCACTTTTCTTCCTTTAATAACAGTGTTTAAAGGTTGGATAAACATGGCGTAATGGAGAAGATGTTTGACTCACAGCTTGGCAGAAGGTCTCCAAGGACGCATGCTGTCAAGGACAATATGTTCCAAACAAGGGGCGGTGGATATCAGGCTTCTTAATATAATGCTATTTGATATGAACGTCAAAACACCAAAATACATCATTCCTGCTTGTAACTAGGCACTCAAAGTGTGTAAGAAACACAAGAACTCAGATTCAATACCATACAAAAAGGAAATGTATTTATCTTAAATACTTGCAATTAGATCAATCTTATATGGTGCTGAGAAATGTGAAATAAAAATAGAAATTCTAAGGTAATATATAACTAGATATAATTCTGTAATTTGAACATGGGAGTAAGGCAGATGTGAAAGGATATTTTTTTTGTGCTGTATATAATGAAATAACGAAAAAAAACATTTATACAAAGAATCAGGCTTGTTATGTTCACCTGATGGCTAAAAAAGAAAACACAAACAGTTGCCAGCAAGGGTATGTCTTGTGTGTGCGCATGTGCATGATGTGTGCATTGTTTGTGTGTGTATGTGTGGTTGTGTATATGTGTGAGTGTGTGTGTGTGTGTGTGTGTGTGTGTGTGTGTGTGTGTGTGTGTGTGTGTGTGTGTGTGTGTGTGTGTGTGTGTGTGTGCATGCATGTTTTTGTGCATGCATGTTTTTGTGTGTGTGTGTGTGCGTGCATCCATGCATGCAAGTGTGCAAGTGTGTTTTTTTTCATTACATTGCAGTCAGAGGTTGACTGGGTCTCAGTTCTTGGGTCTTTGTAGCAGGCACTGACTCCAACCCAACTGACTGAGTGGCTGAGATAAGTCACTCAGAATCCCTTCAGCTCATTTGATCTGTAGCTATTGGTATTCTGGGGCAGTTTCTCATTTTCACTTTGGGAGGTGGAAGAGGCGCTGCTTTAATGTGTTGCTCTCCCCTATCTGATATCACCCGAGGCGCGAGAAAAAGAGAAATAACTGACAGACAGCACTGAGGAGGGTGTGGGGGAAAGGGAAGAGGAGGAGGAGGAGGAGGAGCAGGAGGAGGATGAGGAGAAGGAGGAGGAAGAGGAGAAGATAGGAGTCTCACCATTGACCTAGACATTCTAAAAACTTTATCAGTACAAATTCAGAATAAACCTAACTCTGGCAATTTTTTTAAGCTGACAACGTTTCACAATCTCTTTTTTTCCCTGAGCTGTCGTGGGAGGGCTTTGGGAGAGTTGTGTTTCGGATGGGTTTTCAACGCATCTCCTGATGATAGTTTTTAATACATTCAACACAATAGAGGATATTTGAATCATTCATGTAAGAAACTTTGAAGAATGCACAACTTACTGATATTAATCAGGTATGGCTCATTAATACATGGTCCGCTTCTTTAAGTGTACCGTTACAGACCATCTTTTGTCTCTACTGGTGTAGTGAGGGGAGCAGTTTAATGTCCAACCAGACTCACTGGGCTTGGAGGATATACAGCTGATGAGGCGTTTAAGTTGATGAGAGAAGCACAGTGAGCTTTGTGGCTAGACAAAAAAACACAGGTTAGGAGATAAAAATGCAATGTCTGAAAGTGGAAAATGGTCCAGATACTTTTAGCATTAGGAAAACGTAAAAAAACGTTTGTAAAAGATACATTCATTCAACATTAAATGACAACGGGTAATGCTTAACATATGTATGTATGGTGATTGGGAGTTCACATAAACACACACACACACACACACACACACACATACATGCACACACACATCGTATTTAGAAAAAAAAATTCACCTATTTTGACCATGTTTTGACCTTGTGATGTATCTATGGCAACCTGATCAACAAATTCCTTCCTATCCATCGATGGCGACTACCTGTGCAATTCTGGCTTACAAGCATCCAGAGACTATCCCAGCAGAAGAGCAGACAACCGGGAAGCAACGGCCTACACACATACACTGAGTCTGTTCTCAGATTCCTGACTCATGCGTAATGAGTATAACTCAACAGACACACGTCTTGTAGCATTATGATAAATAGTGGCCATCATTGTGTGTTGGTGGTGGTGGTGTTGACAAAGGAATGGGCGGGGTTGGTGGTGGAGAAGGAGTGGACTGAAGTCATATAATCAACAAGCGGGGACCTCCTCGAATTGAACAAGCATCCCACCTTGGACAACCGTTTCCTGGATTTGCCGCTTACAATGCTAACGTGTCCTGGCAGCCCCTCATCAGCATGAGGGTTCACTCATG
>OOFG01000207.1:0-26002 GCA_900323295.1 Molva molva | reverse complement strand
ATGTTCACAACAATGACTGTGTATTGAAGCATATGAAGTAAGACTTTGTTCTTGTTCCCCATCGAAATAGGGCGAAGCAGGTGGAGACCTATTCCAAGCCCAGCATCGCTAACTTTGGGAGGTCGCTGTTTGGCGGCTACTGCCCCACCTACGTGCCGGACTTCGTCCTGCACGGTATTCCTTGCGACGAGGCTCTGCGACAGGGCCTGATGGCTGAGCTGAGTCATGCTGTGCAGGTAATGGATGAGCCGTGACACACCAGAGAGGGGGGTACCGATGCCATGGCCAGAATTTTATACTTACAATTTTATTGCCAGAATTGTATAGTTTAATATTTTTAAGTATTGGCAGATTTATTGGTTGGACTTTTGGTGTGGAGTTTACAACTTAAGTCAACATAAGATGGGGTTTTAGGTCATTTGTAGAATAAAACCTTGAGATCTCCAACCTCTTGAATTGTATTGGAATAAAAGTGATTTATCTGTTGCTTCCTTCCTGGCTTTCTTCCCGCCTAACCCTCCTTTCCTTCCATCTATTCCTTTCCCCCCCCTCACTCCCCTCCAGCACCCCGTGTTGGACGAGCCAATAGCGGAGGCGGTGTGCATCATCGCGGACACGGATCGGTGGACGGTGCAGGTGGCCAGCAGCCAGCGGCGGGCCACGGACGTTAACAAGCTGGGGAAGGAGGTGCTGGTGTCTTCCCTGGTCTCCGGCCTGCTGCAGTCTACTTACCAGCTCTACAAACTCAACCTCTCGCCCAATTTTGTGAGATACTTCCCTGTCCACTTCACATTTTCTCAATAAGTGACGGACTATGTCTAATGTGAGCTGGAAATTCATTTCAAAAAATTGCCGTAGGTAAGAATCAAGAGAGAGACGAGAAAGAGCAGCCTTATTTGACATGCTGAACATTTTGCCTCTTGGACCCATAAGATCCGTCTGGATACGTTCTTCTGTTCTCTTCTCTAAATAACCACTAATGCAAATTACACCAAATTTGGTACACATGCTCTATAGACATGCCTTACTAAGATCCTTAAATGGATAATCTAGTTATACACATATCAGAATTTTGCAATATTTCATCAGTCACAAAATGAGCCAGGGCCTTGAAACTAGGTAGGACCATAGAGGCCGTCCCTAAAATGTGTAGCTCAAAACATTATGTCACAGTGTCTATTTAAATTGTCACAGTGTGCTATGATTTTGCTATGATTCGGATTCACAGCGACCGACAGGAAAGGTTGATCGCTGGGGTAGGCGGTGCGTGTGGGCTGTGAATACCTATAGTCTGCTTGCAGTTTTAATTAGGTATTCACAGAGTATTTGTGGATAGCAATTTTTATTCTAGTGGATTATTTTTCCGTGGAAACGCCTATAGCTCAGCCCCTGATCGGTCAAAAGGCTCAAATTGTTGACGACATATGTATTCCCTGCAAGCAAGTTTGGTTCCACTTCGCCCATAGGGGGCTCTGTCATTTGCGGTCAAAGTTATACGCCCCACTCCGCCGCACAGATGGCCTGAAAATCTCTGAAACTTTCAGGCCTTATTGGGCATGCTGAACATTTTTGCCTCCTGGACCAATAATGTCCATCTGGATTTTTTTCTAGACATTAACAGTTTTGGAAAAACTTTAAACATGTCATCTTAATTACCACCGGTGCAAATTACACCACATTTGGTACACATGCTTTATTGACATGCCCTACTCAGATCCTTAATTGGAATTGTGATAAAAGTAAAAAATAGACTTATGGGTAAATCCAAATTTTGCACTGTTCAATCAATCACAACTCTACTTGAGAATGCCTCAGAAGGCCTTGAAACTAGGTAATACATAGAATCCAACCCCCTAAAGGAGTGTGCCAAGTTTTGGGTCAATCGCTCAAAAAACTTCAACCGTGTCAATTTCAATAAATGCTTAGCTACGCGCTAATGCTGAAAATTACACATAAATGGCATTTGCTGTTGACTTATGACTCGGATTCACTCCAAAGCACTTGGGGACACTTATCTCATTGCCCCTGACTGATCTGCCCTTGCAAATAGCTGGAAAAGGGCGGACACTGGGGTAGGTGGTGCGTGTGGGCTGTAATTACCTAGCGAGACTGCTTGTAGTTTTAATTATTTTTATATTTTATATCACATTCAAAACGTGCTTGCTAAAGATTTGACAAAGCTCCGGCAAACATATTTTACTTTCCCAGTAGGCTGAAATGAGTCTCTCTCTAAACCAAAGACGGAAACTTTTACTGGTCTATACAGTTTTAGAAACTGAGTAAGAGACCCTAATTCCTAACCTTCTGCATTACTGTCCCCACGCCCAGTGTGTAATGCACCTTGAAGATCGGCTGCAGGAGATCTACTTCAAGAGTAAGATGCTTGCCGAGTACCTGAAGGGTCAGACTAGAGTCCACGTCAAAGAGCTAGGCATGGTTCTGGGGTAAGAGACCGTGTGTGTCTGTTTCACTGTAGTCTGATCCGAAATCTTTAACTCTTAGGTTATATGTATGGTTATATGTCAAATAAGTAAAATGATGTTCATAATTTAATAGTTACATTCTCATCATAAAGACATTTACACAATTTAGAATTGTTGTCATTTTATACGTTTTTGTTTTATATACATGTAACTGCAATTATGCTACATGTTGCATATTGAACACTCTGGCCTCTTTTCTTTCTTCTTTCAGAATTGAGTCCAGTGACCTTCCCCTCTTGGCGGCAGTGGCTAGCACTCACTCCCCGTATGTGGCCCAGATCCTTCTATAAAACTGTTGAGCCTCCAAGTGGCCAAAAGGGGGTTGCATTGGAATCCACTGAACTGTGGCCCCCCGAATGGTTGTTTTTTGGTGCAACACTTACCCCGAGATTGCCCCCTGGCATTAAGGCTATTGCTGTTTGCCTTACAGAGAGCTTGTGCAGAGCACAGCTTGTCGGACCAGTGTGGCCTCCTGGGCCTCTCCATATCAAATCGTTAATGGCTGTAGTTGCAGTAGAAAGTAGTGCAGTGTTGCACTGTGCCACTAGGGGGTGGCAAAATACAAGTCTGAATGGACTGAAGCCCCTGAAATGACTTAATTTTGTTTCTTTTTAATACTTTTTTGGACATGCAAGCCAAAGACTTTATTCGTTACAAGCCACCAATAATGATATTGGTGATCTACGATGAAGATGGAATTTATTTTTTACATCTATTTCTGTACAATCTTAAATCCAGAAGTAGGAAGCGGGGAATATTACCAACGTACTGCAATGTTTTTTGTTTTTTTACTTCACAATGAATATCTAAGAACACTATCAGTCTCACATATGCCAATTTTGTTCTCACATGTTTACAAGTGAACTACCTTAGATACTATTTTAAGGATATATGTGTGTCTGCAAATGTGTGTTTTTAAAGTATAATTTATGCTTTCTTAGGGTAGTAATTGCTGCATGGTGGGTTTTAATTTTATTTTGAAATTACCTGAAAACTGGTTTCAAAAGCTGTAAGGGTATGCTATGACATTATTCTCATAAGAATCATACTACCTTGGACCACAATGCAAGCGTTTAAAAATATATGACCCATTCATTTTTCACTGCCTCCAGTAAGGTACACAAATACAATTTTTGTTCTGCTCTGGCTGTCTTGCATAAACAAGACATCTCTGCTTTGCTCTCAATGGTATACAAAAAGGGAAGTTAATTTTGCTTAAAGGGGCCCTCACAACTGTGGAAACCTAAGAGTCATATGCAATGACACACACAAACACGGAAATGCTGAAAAATGTTCACACTCTTCGTTGCTTTGCCACCCTTGTGATGTTTACAGTAGTAATGTGTTTTGAGGTCTTGTTGATGTTGATTGATGATGGATTTTTTTATATATATATTTTAAAGTATCAAATAGGAAATTATGGAGGCGTACCTGTTCATTTTGACTTTTGAAAAAAATCAAAATTTTTATCTTACATTAGCAGTTTGTGTGTGTATGGGGGTATGTTTGAGTCAGTGTGTTTTGTCTGTGGTAGTTCTAACATGGAGTCGGATCCAACTTAAACGAAACGGCAGACAGTGTTTTAATTTTCTTTAGTAATGTGTATCGCCCTATGCTCTGGTCATGATGTTTAAGCTCTGGGGGCCAGTCCTGGCGACCAGCCTGCAATGAATTTCATCTTTTATGAGAGTCCGCAGGCGATTACAGCCATTATTGCTTATTATATACTCTCCGCACTATGCCAGCCAGACAAGATAAATTGTGGGAAGGACTTCAGAAAGGGTAATGCAGAGGCACACATGCAGGCCCTGAGTGTACCAGAAATAATGGAAACTTTATTTATAGAGCACTTTTACAAACATGCTTCACAGGGTCACAGGATACATTTATAGCAGATAATATAACCCTGAAAAGATAAATCCATTTTTTATTACATGAAGTTGAATAAAAAGGGGTGCACAATTATTTAAATGCCAAGGAATATTTAGAAATCATTTATATTCTAAATTGTGCAAGATGTCTGTTTATGAACTGAAACTAGGAACAATATCCGTGAAGAAGGCTTCAAATCCTTCTGTGACTTTCACTATGTGTGTGGTGTCCACAGTTAGGTCATGTTAAGTTATTACATCACCAGGTTTCCTCTCCACTTAAAGTGGAAGATAAGCGCGTCAATAAGTAGATTGGATATTTTTTATTAATTTTGAAACAGTAATTTGTACACTGTTGTATTACTTAATGCATTATTTTTGTTTGACATGAAATTATCAAAAGCTATAAAACTATCATTTTGATTACCTAACATGAGGATTGAGGAGAGTCTCTGGGGCTGCAGCTGGATATTATTGGCTATACAATTCATTTACATCTACTGTAAAGAATAAGTGTATTCAAATCCAACAAAAGAATGCTAGCCATATCCACTGCAATGAGCTTACATCTACTCACTCAACTGTGTAATTCTGCAAATATAAAAAGGGAACCAGATTTTCCATTCTCACGTAGACTGTAGTTCTACGTGCAGGCATAGGAGGGAGATTTTCTGTTTTGGAAGCCCGATTGTTGTAAGGCAGTATGGGGTTTTCCAATGGTGTATCAAATCCCATATTGGCTACACACGCATATGCAATGGACATTTCTTTCTTTTTTCTTTGGCTGATTGTAGAATCCTCCAATGGCATGTGGTGTCAATGAATCTAAAGCTCCACATGCTGGATAGGATATACCTTACGGTCGAGGAATCTGCTTCTGTATTTGTTGTCAGCCAGTCATTTGGCCAAGCTTTGAGAAGATTATATTTGGACAGACTTATTCTTTTAGGCAACATGAATAATACATCTACTTGGCCATGGTGTGTTTAACGGTTCATGTTATTTGTATATAATTGGTCTACTTCCATTTATTTGTACAGATTTTTTTTAGGATTTGGTTCTTTTTTGAATGATCCTTTTCCCAATTTTATGGGAATATTGTGCAATAAAAAGCTGATATAAGGGATTTCACTTGAGTTTGTGTTCTTGGTCCACTTAAAATTTATTAAGTTAATCGGAACTTTTCATTCTTGGGAAGATCGATACAAAGTAGATGAGCAAAGTAAGTGCCCCAACATGACATTTTTTATTGTCATTGTTATTCTGATAAATGTGTCACTCCTGGGACATCTCCTTTAAATTAGTATCACACGCCACTGGTTTACAGTAATCGACTATGGTAAAATAGTTGCAAAAGGTAAACAAAAGTGAAAGACGCCATTTGAAAGAATATGTTGAATCTCAGTCAAAACAACTACCCGTGGACTGTGCTGTCAGGAGTCAGGACAGGAGGAGTCAGGTCTGGGAGGGAGGATCGTAAAATGTGCGGCTAGACAGATGTCGTCAACTCTCAACAGTTCTGCAGGAGGAGGGATCTAAATCAGAACTCCTGGATTTCTCTACTGAAGTAGCTACATAATTTGTAACAGAAGATGTGTTCATACTATTATTCTGACATATATTATATTTCTAGTATAGGGAGCTATAGTATTCGGTGCTTCCTCGAACCCAAGTAACCGGACTTCGTATTGTGACTTTTAAACTGATTCCGTGCTCGACTCGGCGAGGAGGAAAAAAGACCTACGGGATGTGAGTTTAGCGGGATATCTAAGGATACGAGAAAGTTACATTATAAGGCGGTTACCTTCCTTGGGACTTTAAAACCGGGTTAAGAATGAAAATGACCGGAGCAATGGAAACTTCTTTCAAACAAGCTTTGAAGAAAAGACCCTCACTGCGGACCGCCGAGGTAATCAGAGCTATGCTCATTAGGTTAGCCTGTGCTGCTAATGCTAACTCCAACTGTTGATTCCACGTCTGTGCTTTTGTCAGAAAGTTACTATGCTTAGATCCTTAAAAGCAATTATTTAGTACTAAACACAACCACGACAAGGTGTAACGTTACATGACACCGATGTGATCTGTATTAAAACTATCTTGATGAAACTAAGTTTTTACGATATGCGTGTTTGACTTTGTTTGAACACTACAGTATGTTGTACTTCTAAATACTTGGCATAACGTTACATCATATTACAGACGACAACACAATGTCGTATGTCCCCAAATAATAGCACCAGCCTGGCAATGAACTGGCCAGCATAGTTTAGTCAAATTATGTAATGCTATGTTTCTCCCCGAGGGTAAATTCGGATGTCACAACAGCGGTGGTACAGTGCATAGTGGAACTGTAGTACTGAAGTACGCCGTTGCTGTAACTTTATTTATAAGTCAAGTTGGTTTGGTTCTTAACCATGTGGCTTTGCCGTCTTTCCACTCATACACACTCACGGTTCCATACTGTTCCATACTGTTCCCTCCTCCCCTTTCTTCTGGAGCAGTGGAAATACAGCTGAATTATCATGGCTTTGGCCACTATAATATATCACACACTTATATTACATACTCCCCTGTTCAGCTGCTGGAAAAGGTAAAAAGCGCAAGCACTATTTTTCTGGTGGTTGACGTTGAAGCCCGAAAAAGTATATGTATTTGATCTTTTATAATGTAGGTTGATTTTAATATCATTTTTTCACCATTTTGTGTATTAGTGCCCTTAAGTTGTCAGAGGGTGACATTACAATTGTTGTATAATATATAGAATGACAATTGGGTATACTTTCCTGTAGAAATTGACTTTAGGACATATCTTTTAGAATAATTCTGACATATTTTATGGTAACAATCTTAAATGTCACACAATAGAGTGAACTACACCAAAAAAAAATCAACATTTAATCCCTCTGAACATTAAAACAAGTACATAAGATCTAATTGGGCTTTGATATGTCACAAACTACTTGAAGGTAGTTAAACATCAACATGGAGAACCAGGTCATGTATTATTGTCTACAAACTTTTACAATAAACCGGTCTTCTAACACCACCACCCTGTGTCCTTTAATGGAGTAGCCCAGTTAAAGTCACCTAGGTGGAGTGTGGCAGCCACCTAGGTGGCGTGTAGCACTGACATTGTTACTCATGTATAAAGAATAGTTTATGTCTCCTGAGGAAGCAGTTTGAATTCCAATGTGAAGGGCAATAGCCTACTGCTCAACATGGAGGCAGCTTGCTCGATTGCGGTATGACTGAATGATGGCCCATCATTCAGGACATGGAATGTCAATGTCATGATTGTTCATTTTCTTCAAATAATCTATAACTGGCTTTTTGTGTGCCCAGACTGCATGTTCATCATGTCTTGAGGTGGATGATACAATAATGGCAATCATTTAAATGAATAATTTGTTATAATCACATGAAAATAAGAATTGTTGCTTTCCATTACCTTATAATGAGCCCTTTATATGTACATGACTGCGACCCATTTGTGAAACTTCTTTAGTTCCATCGGGCGTCGTTACCGTCATCCAAGTGTACAATAGTGTAACAAATGGCAGTGTTCGGGTGAGGGGATTATGATACGTGGGTGTGCATTCTTTAATACAGCCATGTTTTGGAGACATTCCTTTTGAGGTTTCCCTGTAACTGAAAGTAGGCTATCACTCTTCCGCAGAAAGTTGGTATCCAAAACTAAACTGTTGCGATACAGCTGCACACCATCATGTTATCATAAGCAACCTTTTATTCACGTACCGCAGTGCAAGTAAGTCTGAATTTAAATGAATGTCGCTTTAAATCATGTCGTATGTGTACAGTCCCATTCTTCTCCATGATTTGTAATATAATTGTATCTACGTGGAAAATTTGGGCAATTTGGGTTAGGGTTAGGGTTAGCGATTTGTCCTAAAAATCAAATCAAAGCTGCTGCCAAGGTTACCTGCTTTTTTGCAGGCACTTTGTGGCTTGAGTTGGCATCTGCGTCGTTCCACTCTGCCTCGAACCCATGTAATGCTCTTTTCGTGACGCTGAAGTGCCTGTTAGTATACTCTTCGACCTCACGACCAAGGGACACCGGAGGCAAGGTGTGTGGACGGTGTGTGGCACCGCACCATCTCTAGTTGCTGCTTGTGGGAGTTTACTTTGTCGATGGAAGTGTTTAAAACAAATGAAATGAAATTCAGCACGAGTCCATATGGTCAGCCAGTACTCACTGAATGTCGATTCTGTGAATGTCCAATCACATGGCCGAACGTGCGCTACACGCTGCGCTACACGCTGCGCTACACGCTGCGCTGCACGCGAGCCTTCCCACAATCCTTCCCACAATCCCTTGCCCCACGTGATAACGCTTCCAATACAAAAGGCTCTGCCACGCCAAACGCGTGGCACTGCCCCGCACCCTCTCTAGTTGCTGCTTATGGGAGTTTACCACTTTGTCGATGGAAGTGCTTAAAACCAGGAAATTAAATTCATCACGAGTCCGTATGGTCCTCCAGTACTCACTGAATGTCGATTGTCCAATCACATGGCCGGTCAATTCCCCGCTCGCACGCAAGCCTTCCCACAATCCCTTGGCCCACACAATAATGCGTCCAATACAAAGTGAATGGGAGGCAAGGCCATGCGTTTGGTGGGCCGGGCTGTCTGACTTCCCGGACAACTACGCTACGGTGTTAAGGGGGGTTAGCTTCTCAGTCTAACGCCACGGTGTGTGGCGTATTTCATATACAACAGCACTCATTATAAATCTCATACACAACGACGTTACTAAAAAAGTATCAGAAAGTTGCTGTAGGTCGTAACACGCCCCCTCCTTCCCAGAACTCTCTGCACAAAACACATTTTATAAATAGTCTTCGAATCCCAGCTGAAACAGCAGGTTCACTTGCTCTTTAAGGCAAAACAAATCTGCTAACTTTTATTTTTTCTAACTTAACTTTTATAAATTGTGGTTTTGCGGTTCAGCCATTTCACAAACCAAAGGAAAGTAAAAATGCTAATTTATCAATTAAACCAAAAAGGTCGCCCAGTCCTACTTGTAAACTGTGACCTATAGTTTTACAGACTAAATAACATAATTATACAATTTTTTAATCTATCAAGGAACCTCATCACTTGACATTTGGCTACTTGATGCTTTCGTAGATGATGATAATTTTGGCAGTACCTACTGCCACCTTACACAATGCAGGCCAGTACAGGCCACTGTAGTCATTGGTAAGGGAAGGGTGAGGAAGCAACCTCACCTGTAGATGCCAGTGAATTCTACACATTGGACTTTTTGATTAAACACTTCTAAATAAAAAGCATCACGCTAAAAGATGACGGGAATTAGTGTATTTATGCCTAATCGTCTGTAATTTTACAATTATTAAATAATTTAGGTTACCACAATAATCAGGCCTACTTTTGATTGTTATTTCTTTATCAATTTCAGCCAAATTATGGAACATTTTGCAAATTCTGCAATATTCCACATTTTACAGTTGATTCCATTTCTAGTACCAAATTCCATGATTCCGTCCACGATTTCCGCATCGCGGAAATCATAGGGCCCTATTTAGGGCAGGGTACTTTGTAATTTGCCTATTGTGTACAAATATTGACCAAACGATAGCTCTATAGAGAGGAGTGCTGCTGTCGGACGGCTTGGCTTGGAAGACTTTATTTTGGACTATTTATTTATCCTTCTTCAAAACTTGGACTTATTATATGTCAACATAATAAAAAATGTGTGTGTGTGTGCATATATATATATTTACATATATATTTACATATTTAAGCTTGAGCTGCAACTGTTATTGTGGGTCTCTGAACATAACATAAACTCCAATGACAGGACAAGGTCGCTGGTGTAGTCTATTTCAGTGGAGTGGAGCACTGCCGACTCACACTTGCATGGGCAGTTGTGTCAAAGACTGAGGTCTTTGTAGAGTGAGGAATGTGTTTGTGTGTGCGTCTCTGGCCATTTTGAACTGCATGTGATTTTTAGTTATGTAAATACTGTGGCACATAATTTAAATGATAAAATCTGAATTGCTCTGGAATCCGGAGGTTTGAAAGATACCAGCTCAGCCGACCAAAACCCTTGTCCAGAGCTAATGAAAAGCCGCCAGAGACAGCACCTCTCTCCCTCCATTCTAAGCCGTATCTCTGCAGCTAGGTGATCATTTCAGTGTTCGTCAGCTGCTTCTTTTGTATGAATTTCCATATTTCTATTTGACATGCAGATACCTGACTTGGACTACTGGCTGAACATGCTCTTGCTTTCTCTTTACACACACACACCGCATGCCATACATTTATGTAGGCCCAATTAGTTGTGAACCTAACCTGGGAAGATCAGACTAGTGTCTAATGGTGGAAATGTTTGACACCTGACAGTACTTGTTCTGGCAATGCTTTGCGTTTTGTGCATGCCCAGCAATCCTTACAAGAATGAAGACAAGCTGGAACTGGGAGACTTAAAACATTCTCGCTGGTGTTTTCATTTAGTTTTTAGTTTTACTTTCAGCCCTGGTTTGTCATTCAGAAAATAACTTAAGGGAAATATCACACACAGTCAGTAACTCTGACTTAGCCACGTCTGTAATCCATGCTTCGCTTGACATAAGGTACTCTATGTAAATGCTGGACAATAACATGATTAAATAATTTGAAAAGAAATACTATGAGTTCAATAATGCACTTTCCTGTGTTTAACATAACTACTATATTTTTTTCATAGTATAAAGTGAATGAATACAGTCACTTCTATACTACCAAAGTACATAGTGAATGGGATAAGCCACAATCAGGTAACTTTTGCGCTGACATGTTCGACAGGAGCGCCCCAATCTCCCTTCTGGAATGCTGGGAATGTGGTGAACGCGTCATCACCCCGCCCACCACAAGATGCTAACATGTTTTCCTTTTGTCTTAAAACACTCCTTGAGTGAATGACAAAACTTTATGACAAGAGTTGGGCTTGGATTGTATGGATTTTTTATTCCCACCTTGAAAAAGGAACGCGGCTGCCTTTGAAATGACGCCATTTCTACAACCGAGTGAGCAGTAGGAAAATAGCGAGTCACGCTAGATAAATTGCCCACAAACGCACCGAAGCCTGCGGAAGTGCTTGCCGGGAAGCTAAATGGTCAGTCATGATGGCACCAATGTGAATTATAACTGTTATGTCTTACTTTCTGTATATAGGCTATTAGATGCAATATAGGAAATAAAGTAAGCCTAGGCCTATTACAAATATATTTAATGTCTCTTAAACAAATCAATCATATTTTACAATAGGCTATAATATAAAACTAAATACAGTAAGTGTGTGTGTTGTTGTGTCGGACACACACCTCTGCAGAGTGGAGTTATCACTGCGTGATCCATTATTATCTGCTCAATTCCGCTGGAGGCAATTTCTGTTTTCGCAAGAAAGCATCATTCATTTGAATAGCCTGGGGATAAATCAGTTTAACCAATCACAATCGGGTATCTTTGTCATAGTCACCACGGTCACTGTACGTGTTGTAGGAGCAGCGGAGGAACATCATATCCTATTTATGTTCTCAACACACAGTCCTCTTATTGCATCCATGGTGGTGAACTACATTCATATACCCATGATTATTGCTATATGTATTGATCATACATTTCGATGGCAGTTGGCTCTACACGCCAATGTTTAATTGCACGGCGGTACGTGACTATAGATGCTTTTGATAACCTTCGACCTCATCTATAGCGGCATTCAGCACTTTTGACACCATTCAGCATGATATGTTGCTATACCGTAACGATCAAACAGACGAGAGACAGCAGGGTAGCCTTATTGTAACTTTATTTAACTAACTCTCCCCCTAAATCTTCCCCACATCCATACCCATATGTTCCTACGTCCCGTGCGCGCCATCAGTGAATGAAAACATCGAAAATGGGCGACAGGCCAGATGACGGTGGTGACCCATAAATGCCCCCGACTGGAGCTACACTGAGCATGAAAGCGTTGCGTCGCATAACGTTGCGTCGCGTTTCCTTACGACTCTGCCCCACCAAACGCGTGGTCTCCTTTTTGACAACGCGTGGCACTGCCCCGCACCCTCTCTAGTTGCCGCTTATGGGAGTTTACCACGTTGTCGATGGAAGTGCTTAAAACCAGGAAAGGAAATTCATCACGAGTCTGTATGGTCCCCCAGTACTCGCTGAATGTCGATTGTCCAATCACATGGCCGAACAATGCAATACACGCTCATTTGCATAAAGTTAACTGAAGTTCAACTTTTGTCCCGCCCCTTCAACGCGCCCCCCCGCCTGTACGCAAGCCTTCCCACAATCCCTTGCCCTTCCTACAACCGTTTCCACTCGCGAGGCCACGCTTTTGGTGGGGCCAGCCCGTTACGACCTGCTCCACCGGACATGTGGCAGTGTCGCGTCGGGAGCATATAGGAGAATAAAGAATAAACAACTGAGTGCTCAGCTATATATGGTTTTTCATTGTTGTGTCGAACAACATACAGTACATGCATACAGTACATTTCTCTACCTCGACTATCAACCGCACCTCGTCCATGATCGCAAATTGAAACAAATTGAAGATGCGAAGTAAACAAGAGGTTCATAATCTGCAGAGGGACACAGGGTTGTAGTTATATGGGGGCTCTATATAGCAGTTATTTCATTGTATATGATATGGGGGTGCATCATGATCCCCACAGTGAGATCATGGTGCACCGTGTAGGCGGACTACAATGCAATTGTCAGCAGGAATGCTAAATATGACTACTAGTAAAGATATTTATTAACAAATTTGTAGGACATTTTTCCCCTACAATATGCAACTACAACTACTAATCTATACATTATTTAATTAATTGAGATACAAATATATGTACTTTCTTTGATAACACAGTTTATTCATAGTTATTCAGTTATTCATTCACTTAATTTCTATTAAGCATTTTGCTGGCCGTCGGACAGGCTCAGTGTAGCAACTCTCACTGATTAGAGTGGGAGCGTTTCCTTACGGCTTGACGCAAGGCGACACTTGCGTGCCCAGTCTAGCAGGGGGGTTAAGATGGAGAGAGTCTTATCTATTTGTATTGGTATTCATTGTTGTTAAAGAGCAAGTGAACCCAAACCCATTTATTTTTTGTTTTAAACGTTGTAATTATATGTTGTCTTATATAATCGTATTATTATACGATTATAATTATATCACTGTCACTAAAATAAGACCCTTATTTAGAGAAAAGATGAATACAATTCAGTTTTGTCTCCCCTAAACACTATGTGAACGTTCCACAACGGTTCACTGACCCTTCAAAGTTTAAAGTTGTCTCTTCATATAATACATTTTTGTTAATGTTTGTGATCCTAAGATGTCTGTTTGCTGCTTTCGTTTACAAAAGACCAGTATATTTTGTTTAGGTAAGCTGATAAATGGTAAATGGACTGCATTCATATAGCGCTTTTCCTACCAGTGGCCACTCAAAGGGCTGTACAATTATTGCCTAACATTCACACATACACATACACACATTCACACACCGATGGTGGTGTCAACCATGCAAGGCAACAGCCGGCTCGTCTGGAGCAGTTAAGGCGACACTCAACACTCAGCTGGGAGGAGTTGGGGATCAAACTAGCAACCTTCCGGTTGTCAACTCGCTCTACCTCCTGAGCTACTGCCGCCCCAAGTGACTTTGAATGTCACAAGACATTGTGACACAAGACACAATTAGTCCATGGAATCTGTATGAATTTTGTGAGGTTCCACTTGACATTACAGTTGTGAAGTGAACAAGGTTTAGTGCTCGAACCACCCACACACACTAAGCTATCTATGTTCTATCTCTGGCTTCTGCTAACAAGGCAAGCAAGGACATTTCCACTGCTTACTACAGACTACACCACTCCTTGTGTTGCCGGCCGCCGTGGCATTTGTTCAAACTTTGATATATTTTTGTTGGCATCTTCTGCTGGTTTTGGCATGTGGTGATGTTTTGGTCTCCCTCTGTATGAGATGTTAAAACTTGGACAGAGCGTATGGTTTGCCTGGTCTTGAATTCACTGTTCTGGGTGGCCTTCTTGACCGCATTCCAGTTTAGTCCAGCCTACTTTCCAATACGTCATATTCCCAGTATGGCTGTGGTACGAGAACATTAAGGAACCTAAGTGTTGAGTAAGTGATGCAAATCCATTTCTAGCCAACCTCTTCAGCCCTAACCAGTCCTCATCTGTCGGTGGTGTCATTCCATAACACCATTTCTTTGACATTGATTTGTGTTTTGTGCACACCTTTGATCTACACGTATACACCCAGCACTGTCATTCAAAAGGAAACGTTACTCTATCGTAATGTTAAGCACAAGAGTTCTCTTTTTGATGTGGGAGGATTTTTTGAATGTTTTTATTAAGAACTGAAATAATGGTATCCATGCCGATCATGGAAAAGCTTCCCAGGGCTTAGCTGCTTCTTGTGCCATAAAGTCTTTGTCATGCTATTTCATTCTTGACTTGACACTTGGGTGTGGGCCAGGTAACAAAAAAACATATGGTAAAAAATAAGTAGTGGAAAAAGAAGCCAAAATATAACCAAAATGAGCTTGTAGCAATGTCCATGCCACACTCCCCCTAGGTGGCTTTACTGTGCTCCTCCGATCTTCCAGGGTGAAGATGTTTAAACCGGTTTATTGCAGAGTTTGGAGTAAAATGATACACAGAGCAGGTGTTGCGTGCTGCCATGTCCGAGATCTCCTGAGTGTGTGTGGTGATGGCTGGTTTAACCTGTGCACATTGATTGCTCAGTGCACAACAGGTGTGCAGCCTCACCCAGCCCAAGATTCTAAATGGTCTGACTCAGGACAGGTGAGCCTACTTAAACCAGCTTTCAAACACACACACTCTACAGAGCTTTATTGTCATCTAGTCTGACCATCAGTGGCACAATCCTCAACTCTTACTTTTCCTTCTAAATTATTTACTGCTTCCGCAAATATTATAAAATAAAATAATTACTAATTAAACAAATAATGTAGTCTGGGATTTGACTAGGATTGTGTGTAGGAATAGGAAAGTGTGAGAAGGAACGCAGCTACCTGTCAAGGCAGATCAGGGAGAGCCAGCCGCTATTGGTTCCCCGCTTTGGCTCTGCGACAGCATGCCTGTGGCAATCAGACCAAGTGGAAGTATGTAGGCTGTGTTTACATGCACAAACGTATGCATGCACATGTACAGACATCACCCTATCTACCTTCTGGTTCTACATCTAGTTGTATCTGGAGGGTACAAGCAGGTTATTCAGCTTAACTGCTTTACTGCGTATGACGCTTACGGGGTTATGACATGCGTGAGGACTCTCTCCTCCTCCCCCCCGCCTCCAAACTGTTGCTATGCAGAGGGCACCGGCGAGATGTGGATTTAAGCGTTAAGTGCAACAGGAGCACTTGAAGCCAGGGGCTGATGCAGTGTGTGATAAAGGTCTCATTGCACATTGGATCAGGGGATTATCACTGAGCTTTAGCATCGATGCTGTTTGCTTCTATACTGCCGCTGGATCACAGCTGCTTTTTTCGGGGCCTTTGGGTGCCGAGCATTAAGGTGGTTCTAATGACCGATTGGTACTCGAATGTGGAAGCTTTTCATTTCTATGTCCCACTAAGTAGACCCTGTTGGTAACTCAGGCCAAGTGAATTGCACTGGGTGGATAAACCCAGTGCAATGTGTTTATCTTTAGCAGTAAGATAGTTTGACTTTCTTAATGTTTTATGGAAGCGCACATGATTTCATCCTCATTTCAATGACTCAGGCATGTTGCTTCAGGTTAGGATTTCTTAAGTTTATTAGATAGTGGAATGGCAGGCTCTTTGGCTTTCAGCCTACTGTGCAATACAGTGTGATAAAAGCAGTACTTATTTTGGTGATTTACATTGGATGGGAGAGGGGATGGGTCACTACTAACCCCTGGGGAGAGAGAGAGTATAGAGAAAGAAGAGAATAATTTGGAACATAAAACTGCTGACAGTTGCATTCAATTGAATATGGCTGTGGCTTAGTGCTTATGCATACAACTACGACCATCACATGCTTACTTTCTTAATGTTAATCTAAAACTCCAGGCCTATCAGCAGAGGCGGTGATTTATTTATCAACAAGTATCAGTCTGCTGTATCCTGCATTTGCAACTATGACATCAAGTGGTTTCTTGTTTCAAGGCATATTTCCTTCTAGTTCATAAAATGCTAATTAAATGTGTTCCTAGATATTGGGTGCCACGGTACTTGATGGTTTGTTGGTTTATATTTTCTTAAGTGTATCACTGGGTTAAGGTTCTATCAGTATTGTTATCATCTGTTCTATTGTGTCACATTTTAAGGCACTTCTTACCTGCTTTGTGGTAACTACTTTTCTGTATGTGAGTAGAGTATGAGGTCCATACGCTCATTGTACGCTCCCCGGCTCACAACATTGTTATCCTATCGCTGTGCAGAGTGTTGACACGGCCCCTACTCTATGTGAATGTTGAAGGCCGGCTGTGTGGGCAGGATGTTAGCATGGCTGTTTGTTCTGCTGGGCCCTGAATGGATGCGTTGTAGCGTCTGCCCACAATAACCTCTTCTGTCATGCTGACAGACCGGTCTGGCATGCCGTGTATGCTCTACTCGGAGGCGGCTGTGGGCTGTGGGTCGATTGAACCCCTGAACGTACAAAGACATTGGTAAGGCCAGAGAGGGATTGCAGTCAAAACTTGCAAGAAAGGCAGTTACCAAGCACAATTCCATCCTATACCTTGGGAAGGCACTCCACTGAATTTTATGAAAAGGACTTCATAAAAGTGAGGGTCACCAGCACCAAAGGGAAACCTATTTAAAAAGGTAATATCCCTTAGAAAATTGAATTAATCAACTGTCTGAACTAATACCTGCTGTAATCTCGGATTGACTGATCGGTTATACCAATTATTAAATGTGTTGTGTATGTCCTTCACCTTAATGTCAATATAAGTTAAGAAAAAGAAGGAAAAAAAACCACAGTAAGACCTGATGTTATATCACACCTGACCTTTCAAATATTTATTTTGAATTTGTCCTTCACTAGTGCTTTTCTTTCCATCCTTGCATTTCCTTGCGCGTCTTGAAGCCCTAATAAAAGGCCTGATTGTGGGAATCACTGTGTGGGAGTGAACATGGGCGTGAAGGTGGGGAACCAAACGCTTTGCCACTACAGAGCAGCTTGTTTATCTAGTAGCAATTACATATTTCTGTGGGCCGTATGTCAAAATGTAAATTTCTGGTCAGGGTCACAGAGGGTGTGGGCACTTGGAGCTTTGACTTGGCGCCGCTAAACATGCGCTCTCATGCAAGTGTTTTACTCTCGGGTGTTGCAGGTTCTCTGCTCCTTCTGACGGGGTGTCAATGAGCATGGATTCCAAGGCTAAAAGGGCTTTGCATGGCTAGGCGACGCTATCACACATATGATAATTGTATGTGTGTTTGGGATAAACAAACTTCTTTATCATGTTTTGTGACTACAAAATAAACTAACTGTTGTGCATCGTGAAGGTAGGGTAGGTCAGAGACTCGGGTTGATAATATATTCACTTTGAGCACGGAGCAAAAGGCCTGCTCAACACTGGCGCTGAGGGTGGAGTAGTGGGTTAGTGAGTAGTATGAGTAGTATTTTGGGTGGCGGACGCTATATTTGGTGGCAACACTTAGGACATGCCAGCGTTTTGACGATCATCATGTGTAACTTGACTGCTCCCACTTAAGAGCTGTTTGTTATTGCCTTGCATGGTTGAAACCGCGGGTGGTGTGTGTGTGTGTGTGTGTGATGCATTAATTGTCCAAGCCCTTTAAGAAGGCACAGTGGTTAGAAGTAGAAAGGCACTATATAAATGCAACATGTGACGTCAAATGTTCTCAAAGCAGTATTGAATTAAAGCCTTCTAATTGTCTGAGCTAATTTGACTAGTCTGAGTCCATTGAACATGATTTCTCCTGTGTGATCCCTCACCACATAGCCACATGACTAGAGCTAAATTATCAGATGTCTCATATGTACAGTGAAAGATTGTACTCCATTATTATACCTCACATTGCAATTTAAGCTTTATTTAGTCATTGGGTTGGTATTGGTGAATTTATCTCCATGTCCTCTAGGGTTTGTCCTGGGTTTTTCCCCTGAAACATGCATATCAGACCTAAATTCCCTGTAGCTGTGAAGTGTGTGTGTCCATCTGATTCAGGTTGTATCCCAGCTCTACGCCCACTGTAGTCCGGTGTGTGAGTGTGTCAAAGAATGTACGCCACCAACAGTAGGGGGCAGCAGTACTGTAGATTCCTCAGCCCCTACACACTACCACACACATTCTACTGGACACAGTTTAAGGCTGGATTCAGACCAAATCTGGCATTGCAGCAATTAGCGCAAACTGCTGCAGCGATGTGGAAGTGTCACTTCATGGCCCATTTGTGTGACGTCATGTTGTCAACTTTAACCACTCCCCCATGGCAGGGTTGAACAGCTCTGGAAAGGACAACACAGCGGCCATCAGTCTCTCTTACATCTTCACAGTTGCTCAGTAAACAGCGGAATGCTACAATGCTAACGTTACATGGTAAACAAGGTTCATCTTCCCGTAGGTGTCTTCTGGTCTGATCACTGGCTTATGTAATTGACCATCGCAGCATGATGTCGGGTTGTGTTTGTCAAAAAGTTGATTCTGTTTAAACTTTTCGCCACAGGCCGCTGCGGTTTTTTTCAGCACCACCTGCAGTCCCCAGTGCCGGAGCTTAAATGCACTACCTCCATTGAAATTAATGGTTGAACTGGGGTTTTCGCCGCAACGCCTGATTTGGAGTGAATACACCCTTAGTTGTATGCACAACAAGAAATGCAATTTAACACAAAGATCCATCTTGTGTATTCAGAGAATATCGATTATTAGTCTTTTCGGCCGGTTTGCTCGGACCCAAGGTTAATTGTTGACATTGTCAACAATTAGCCTCTAGTACGAGCATTCCGAAATTGGGCAGTTGATGAGCCATTGACATCCATTCTATTCCAAACCAGTATTAAGCAGATCTCATAACTGTGTCTTTGTTTTGTACAACATAATTAAGTGCATTCAAACTGCCCTGGCTAGGTAGTTTTCCCCATTAGTGAACCTAAATTAACCAATCCACAAGTTTTCGAGTTTACGCGCCACTGCGCATGCTCACGGACTTAGACGCTTCTACGTACACTCATACAACCGGGAACTGAGCACTTCATTTTGATATAGGACTGAATGTTTTGGTTTTGTTTCAACCAGTTTAACACCCCCTTCTACACTTACCCATGCAAAATGTTGCTCTGAATTATACTTACCCATGCAAAATCTTGCTCTGCACTCAGAATTCATCATTATCACACTGCCTAAAATGCAGCCACCATTTTCACTCATAATTCTAACTCGCGCCTCTCAGTCTCTAAGTCCGTGAACATGTGTAGTGGCGTGTAAACACAGAATCAAAAATGAAAGATTTGTTCATTTGTGGGCACTATTGGAGCAAACTACCTATCCAGGGCAGTTCATATGCACTTACTTGTATGGGACAAAACCAAGATACAGCTATGAGAGCTGCTAAACACTCGTTTGGAATAGAATTTATGTCATGGCTTGCCAACTGCCCAATTTCTAAACACTCACACACCGTGAGAGGGGGTGAGTTTAACAAAAATCATGGCTGAGATATGTCAACAATTAACCTGGGTTCTTAGCAAATAAGCTAAATCCTTCATCATTGACACCGATGACATAACAACACACCGATCACATAACAACATAACACAATGTGTAAGTAACTTGAAATACAATAAAAAGAACAAAACAACAATCTCCATATATTGTTATTATTGTAACCCACCCTAATGCTCTAGTTTAGAGTTGAAAGTAGTGAGTATTTCATTAGTTTTAGTTAAGTCCATGTCCTGGATGCGAGTTATCTCTGTATCCGAGAGCAGCTGGCGATGGGCTAATGGATGGCCCTCCTGGGACCACGCCCTCCTAATCACCAATGAGCTCATCTGGCTTCACGGGGCAGGAGGAGAGAGACAGGCCATGGGGTCAAAGGTGGGAGAAGGGGATACACAAGAGCCACCCATCCCCCACCCATACCCACCTACCCCCTCTCTGCTGCCCCGAGGGAGCACATGGAGACAATAATGCATTGCAGTGCATTGCGTGCTGCTGATACAGAAAGGGTGTAGTTTTAAATGGTTGTACGTGGGCATTTAAGCTAGTCTGACATCAACATTCAACATAGGGGGGGAGAGGGAGAAAGGGGTAATAAAGTGCCCATCCTCTGCCTACAAGCTTGAAGCCCCCAAGCAGAGACCACCCCCCTTAATCCCTGCCCATCATGCCTATCAGTCTGTCTCGACCTATTGATTACCTGTTTTGTAGATATCAATACCTCAAAGAGATGCAGATCTGTGTATGTGTGTGTTTGTGTGTCAAATACACAAGTATGTCAAGGGTAAGGGATATAAATTGCGTCAAGTATAACAGGTTGGTTTACAAATGTTTGTGTGTAGATGTTGGTATCAGCATTTACATGTGCATTTACACATACGCATGTGTGTGCATAAGCACTAAGCTACAGTCATATTAAATTGAATGCAACTGGTCAGGAGTTTTATGTTCTAAATTATTCAACATTCGATCGCTTTCTCTATACTCTCTCCAGGGGTTAGTAGTGTCCCATCCCCTCTCCCATCCAATGCTAGCTAGTTGCCTCAGGAATATAAGACAATAATTCTAACGAACTGCGTGACACATCAGTGACAGCCATCTTGGTTGTTTATGAAAATGCCTTACCAAACAGAGTTTTGTACAGTATGTATATGCGGCGTTGACACTTTACCATACACTCGTTTTGGCCTACTGGACATGTCTTGTTGCATGTCTTGTTGCATTGCAATTGTTGCATTTATTTTGGGCTGTCTTCTGACTTGTTACTCATGACATTGTTACACTGAGACGTGGCACGTTATTCGTTTTTTTTGTGTGTGTTGCCCACCTTCTCCATTTAGCTATAGCTCTCCTGTTTGACGGCTCTACCGCGGGGGGACATGGAGCTGTTCTGCTCACATGCTCTTTGCAGTGCGGCCTCTTAATGTTTTGACAGCTGGCCCTGAAAGAGCAACATTTTTTTGTGTTTTTGTCTTTAAATGTGTGAGTGATGGATGATTATGTATCTCGCTGAATTCCTGCTGTTGTTGTCTAGTGTGTGTGTGTCAGCTTGACGTGTTGCTAGGATCCATTAATTTCAAGATAAGAATATCCCACCCCTATTCTTTACAGGGAGATAAACTCGTACTGGACTAAAGCACTGATGCCTGTAACCATGACGCTGAATCCTGTAACCATGACAACATTTGAAGTACGGATGCACCGAAATGAAAATTCTTGGCCGAAACCGAAAGAGAAAATAATGAAACACTTGGCCGAAAGCCGAGTTTTTTTTTGCAGTTTTTAATTTATTTTTCCATTTTTTTCACCAGTGCATAAATGAAATAGCCTAAATGTGCTTTTTTATTTAACACTGAAAAATGGTTAACATTCCAGCAGACATTGTACCAACAAAGCTATTATACAACAGTTAGATCCAGTCGAACGATTTAAACATTTTTGATTGGACAAGAGGGGCTCATGGGGGGTGATATCCCAACTCGGACTGTTCACCGCTAGTAATCACTCCGCTTTTGTATTCACTTCAACCGTTGAATTGTTGGACGTCAACATTTCATTCATTCAAAGCGAGTATTCATTGATTTGGATCTGGTATCTTCAAACTCTGTAAGTTTGTAGTAGAACTGTAGTATAAAAGCAAATAAAATCTTAAATACCTTTCCCATCCCTACAAGCAGCCTACCTGCGTGCCATCTGTGCCAGGTCGGGAAAGCGGCCTTGATTTGTCCTCCAATATCCGAGAGGGTTATTGCGCCTGGGGATGGGGACTTCTGGGAGATAACCATCTAACTGTTGAGCTTGTGGTCCGCCTGGCATTTGGGTTATTCTCTTGTTGGATCTCGTCGAACATGTCAGAGAGCGAGGGTGTGCGCGGATCATCTGTAGTACAGGCCCTTTTTTTTCTCTGCTCTGTTTCCCCCATCTCCTGCGCTGTGCGTCCCGTGACCGACATCATCACCAAGTGACATTCCCAAATCCAACTCAGCCTGGATCATTTCCCATCGATCTGCTTTTTCCCCACATCCAAGTAATGATCTTTATATCGTGGATCAAGTACAGTACGCTTTAGTGCTGCCACAGATGCATCAGATGAGCTTATCTCCTTTGTTAGTTGCTCAAAGGGGGCGAGAAGAGAGAGAATGTTGTCGATTAACACCCACTGGTATGCGGTGAATGCCACGGGAAGATCAGAATCTGCTATGTATGCAGCCAGGACTAACTTTTGTGCAAAAAGGCTTTCCAGCACATAATACGTACTGTTCTACCTTGTGCTCACATCTTGTTGGAGACGTTTTATTGGCATTCCGAACGGCTCTTGTAGGCGCACATAGGCAAGCGGGGAATGCTTAAAGTGGCCCACAATGTTCCTGCCTATCGCTATCACATCCGCTATACTGCGCTGACTCAACACTCCCGCGTTGACTGCTAGTTGCAGAGTGTGGGACATGCACCGTATGCCTTTCAGATCGCTTCCATGGCTTTGGCCATATTGCTTGCGTTGTCACTGACTACCACATGCACTTTAGATCGGTCAATCCACCAAGTGTCAAACATGTTGGCGAATGCCTCGGAGATGGCTGCAGCTGTATGGGATCCCCTAAACCCTTGTGAGTGAAGCACAACCTATTGTAGCTTGAAATCTGTGTCGATCCACTGGTTAAACTCAGCATACTGGTGGGGCTGACATCCGAGCTCCATATATCTGTCGTGAAGCTGAGGGTTGCAATATCTGTAGCCAATAGCTCGTGGACATGAGTTGAAATGGCATACATAGCGATGCAGCGATTAACCGGTTTCTATGGAAGGCTATTAGCGCAAGTAACGTCTTAGAAATGTTGCGTTGACATGACCAAATTTTGCGTGTTAACACGTAATATTTGTCGTGTTAACGCAACAAAAATTGACACTTTAACGTGCATTTTCTGGTTGTGGCCAATGAGGGACCTTGAATCAAGGCAGTCATACATATTCATGATGAGATTCTGTCAATGATGTCGAACAACAACGCAGGGAGCACGTTGTGCATAAATTACTGATGTGGGCGTCTACGCATGTGCTACGCACTCGTTTCAAGCACATAGGTATACCATAAAGGAAATGATGTGAATGAAACGTAAATTAGAGTTGTGGTTTAGAAGAAGCCAATTTCAACTTTCAGTGGGGGACGGTGAAGTTTAAAGAAACTTGTTGATGTGCTGATGGTGCTGCAGAACTTTCTGTCTTATGTAACCGCACATTTAGGGAATATATTCGACTAGCATCGTCGGACGATGAGGAAACAATCCAAGCAGCTTTGGCAAGGAAAGATACATCGCTAGCTTTATGCTGTAATGTTTCTGACAGCCCTATAATATAAGAATGGAACAACCCGTTGGCTGTGAGAGAACATTTGCGTGTTAACACGCCAAAATGAGAGCTAACGTTTTAACATGTCAATGTTTGTTGCATTAACACGTCAAAACAGCTGTTAACGCAACCAAACTCTACGTGTTAACACGCAACATTTGGTCGCGTTAACGCAACATTTCTAAGACATTATTTGCGCTAATGGCCTTCCATAGGTTTCACTATTAACCGCACTATTAAAACGTCACGGTTTGGTAACCGTAAAGGCTTGGCTACACTGAGTGTTTCTGGTCTCACTCTCAAAAAAGGGACATTGGTGCATTATTTTTCTATGGCCAACGGTTGCACAGTGAGGAAAATTAAACAAACAGAAAATTGCTGGCGCAGATGGAACGAAAACGAAATTACAACAGCGATGCACCAGCTTAAAATGCCGTGCGGCACATGCTGTCACGAGAGCGTCATTTGTGTATGAGGGGTCCTACGCTTACTTACATTAGCTAAACAATGGCTGAGGGACCAAGCATTGAAGCTTTGTATCAACTGAAAAATGCCTGTAGCCGTCAGTGGGAGTATTTCGGATACAGAAAGAATGACCAGGGTGTTGTTCAAGACGACGGATATCAAATCTGCAAAACTTGCCGAAGAAAGTTGCGGCTAAAGTTGCTTTTACACCAGACGCGTAGCAAATAAACAATGCGAAAATGCCAGAAAAACGCAGACGAAATTGTTGCGTCAAAAGTATTACTCACGGTGAAAAAAACGGATGGAATACTCAACCTATATAGCCTAGTGAAGACAAGCTTATACTACGTGCTTTCACCAAAATATCATATGTATTTAGAGGATTCAATTATACTGGAGTTTTACTTTCTAATTCTAGTGTAAAATAGTGTAGCGAATGGCTGTTCGCGGATAAGGGGGATGGAGTGGGTGTGTTTTGGAGACGTAAAATAGGCTACCACTCTTTCGTAGAAAGTTGGTATCCAAAACAAAACTCTTGTGATACAACTGCACACCTTTATGTTATCAAAAGCAACCTATATTCACGTCCTGCAGTGCAAGTACACGTTCGCTTGTAGCGCCGACGTAGACTTCCAGCACTATACCATGGGATCTAATTAAGTGCAGTGATTAATAACACCTGCATCAGAGATGTTTTCAATTCCATTCTTCCATTTTTACCATAACTAGAAACAAACATCAAAAAAACAATAATAGAAAGGATTTTCTCAGGCTACATGTAAAATTAGATCAATCATTTTTAAGTAGATTAAAAATGTATAAGAAAAAATGTAAATGCTGTTGAGAGAAAATACAATAGTGAAATTAATTATTGCATAATAATCGTGAAACCGTCAAACCGTGGTTATTCCTCAGACTATAATCCTACCATCAAAATCTATAATCATTGCATCCCTAGTTATACATCTCGGGTAAGCACATGTCTGAGAAAAGCTGTCTACTAGGCATGGTGCTCAATATGCATGAGGCCCAATATGCTCTATAAGCTTATGAAATCCAACCAAGAATGGTTGATCGTCATCGACATTATGTTTTTAGTAATGCCTTTTTCTTTGGCACTCACTGGCAAACTTTTTTGCCTTTTTAAAGACGTTGGCCACAAATGGAGTGGATGTGCTGGGACAGGGAGGAGGAACTTTACTTTTCGCTGCTGCTGCTGCCGCCGCCGTATCTTTCTCGTACTCGGCATGCTTTTCGGGATGTCTTGATTTCAAGTGATAAATTAAACTTGTAGTGCTGTTACTCTTTGCAGATGTACCCCCTCTAGATATATTAGCAGTGTCTGCAAACAGCCATTTTTGCATCACTTTGTGCTTCCAAACTGCCGACATGATTGCTGCATATATAAAGCGCGCGTGCCTCACTCCACGCTGGTTGGTATATGATCACGTCATCAAAAACATAATTGTTCCACAAAAATTACCAAACAATTACAATTGATGTGACATTGTTCGTTTTTTTTCTGTCATCTTCGAAATAAAAAAATGTGTATAATAAAACAAAGAATAATAGAGAATATAATTAATATTTATCTTCTTTAGGACCTCCAC
>OOFG01000203.1:0-24508 GCA_900323295.1 Molva molva | reverse complement strand
GCGGGGTCAACGGCAGAAGAGGAGGAAAATCAATTTGGAGCGCAAGAGAGGAAAGGCTTTTCCCACACCGGAGCAGAATTGCGGAGTCGTGAAAACTCAAAATGTTTAAGTAACAAAAGCCGGGGTGCCATTGAAGAAGGGTGTGTCAAATTTAAAGTTGAAGGGTAAAAGCTGAGCCAAGTTTTATAAGGAGGGATTGTGCAGAGATTGGGGGAGCAATGGGGAAGGGGGGGGGGTTACCTTCATCTGCACTCGCCAAGTTTCCTCTGGCCCCATCTCTGAATTTAGTAGCCTCTATATACTGGCATAAAGCTACACAACAAATAAAACAAGAGTATTAATGAAAGGTTTCTAGAAGGTCTCTAGAAGGTTAGTGCATCGCTTCTCAGTAGGTGTGCTTGAAATTAAATAAACATTTTGCTCCCAGCCCTGGTTCGAAAAAAGAAAGTATATCGGTATCAGTCAGATGTATTGACTTTGTCCTTTGAGACCGACTGAAACCTCAAGGGTAGGTTAGTGAAGTGCTGTTTTTGATACAGACATTTTCATTAAAGGGGTTCCGTCAAGAGAGTATTACTTCATGCGCGTGTTGAAAAAAAAAGATTTTTCAGGATCAGACCAATGGGGAACACAGATCCCGGACAAATGATGTCAATGGCCCAACTTTTCTGCATTTTTATTCTCGTGGAAACAGAGTTGATTGCCGCGATTTTTTCACGGCACGCGTATTAAGCAGTACTCTCTTATATTAGAAAATAGCTGAGCATGACAGTTCCCCTTTAAGGCAATATCAAGAACACATCTTTAACCATTTGGTTATTCAAAAAATCTGATGTGAAATCACTCTCCATGCAAACTATGGAAAGTGACATCAGGCATATTGTGTTTGTTAACTTATTCGGTGCAGATCCCAAGGTTTGATTGATTGATTTTCTGATTTCTAAATCATGGATATCATGGATCAGGATACTAGCCATGGAGATGTACCATCGTAAATGTAACATTTAAAAACACACATTTCAGACTAATATATAAGGAAACTATATAATTGAAAACAGGAAAACTATTTAATTTAAAACAAAAACTCACACAGAATTTAGAAGTTCACACATCACAATTACAACATGAGGATTCAAGTCTGCAGGGTAAACGTGGTCACATTCAGAGATCATAAGATGAGTGCTTCCCCTTGGAATTATTACCACACCCAGACACAAATAAACAGTTAGTTGTACGGATGAGAAAGGCATGTTCTCACTGGGCTTGCTTCGCCCCTGCTGTCACACTGCTATCAGACACACTCGATTAAGCCCAAGTGTGAAATCGTCATGATCCCCCTTGTCTTTCCTGGGGAAATCAAAGGACCCAATTTGGCCTCTCAGCTGGTGCCTTCTAATGTGTTCATTTAAGGATGCCATTGGGCTGGTGAACGGTAGATTGTGACAGGGCTTATCTTCCTGTTTAAGCTGGTTGTGTCGCGGCGTGCTATGACTCAGTGATGATGACATAATAAGGGCAGGTGATGCAGACTCCCACAATCCTCGTCTTTCCCGTCAACTGGTAATAGGTAATAGCATGTTTAAGTATGACCACTCCCCATGACCTCAGGAGGCAGATAAGGAGTAGAATCGTGTCATCGTCCTTATATGAACCTAAAATGCTCCAGTGTGTTTAGTATGCATATAGTGTATAACATTCCTTATGACCTACAAGCTAGTATTTGTTAAAACTGACGTACATTTTGATAATAACTTGTAATTTTCAAGTTTATTGGAATAAACTTGGTATTTCCTTGAAAATCTAAATGTGATCCATTCAACATATTGTGTCTGATCGATGCTCTTCATAGGCAAAGGCCATAAAACAAGGGACAGGGAGGGCTGGTACAAAATCTTAAGGATTTGGATAGTACTTGGTACTTTATTTCCCGCAGGCATTTTTTTATCTCTTTTGCTCATTTTGTGTTCCAGAGCCCACCTACAGTTCTGACACCCTCCTAAGCAACCCACAAAAATGAGGATAGAGAAAAGAGAGAATAGAGTTGGATGAACAGTTTTCTTATAAAAAGGATATACCTTGTATGTCTTACATTAAGAATGATCCATTATTGATTATTATTCATTATTCCATTTTTCCTGCCTTAGAAAAAAAGCTATTATTTGTCTTTGTAGATCATTGTGCATTAACTTGTCTACTGCTAAGCCTTGCTCGACTAGACTATCTTCCATCAGCTCCCTTTTGATTTCACAAGCAGGAAAGATGAAGATGGCCAATTTCAGTCCTTACTGTGGAAAGGTGTGAATAAAGAGGGGACAGGAATCAGCCAAGATCTCACCATACGGTATTAAAAAGTTTTTTGAGTGACAAAACGATATATATTGCAATTCTTAAATTTTTCATTTGTGTAGTTTAACGTATGGGTTTGGGTTCTACAGGTCTGTCAGTATCCGCAATTGTTTTTTATATGAAAGTGGCTAAACAGAAGTGAACCTAGTTGAGAACCTAGCGAATCAGCTGTAGGCTAATACACTATACCACCCTCTGTAGAACGGTACCACTGAGATTACATTGACATTTCTGGCTTACATTTTATTTTCTTAAACAAAATCGAATTTTGCGGAGGCAGAGAAGCCCAATACTCACATTACTCGATTTTTTCCACTACCACTAGCTTAAAGGTTAGCAATACCACACCTTTTTCACACTGCAAGCTAAAGTGGCCCAAATCCGATTTCAGAACAGTGTGAACAGCACAAATCCCATGGATCCTGATTTTTTAATCCTGATTTCGGCCACTTTCATATATGGTCCTAAATCGATACAGGTCCGATTTTTTGCAATGTGCCCTCAGTCTTAACAGTGATGTTGGAATTCATGCGACTTTTACATATCTCAAGATCGACATTTGTCACTATTCTGCGCCGGAGGGAGTCACTCGGTGAATACAAACATGGAAGACAGCTTCAATGGAGGTAGTCAGTGGAGGGATAGTGAAAATACTAGTTATTAGTAGTAATGTTGGATGGCAATCAATAGTGATATTTTTTCTGAGCAATATATCCAAATTGGGCAAGAAGGCTTGCAGTGTAAACGAAGCCTAGATACCCATCGTGACGTGTACCGCTAGCTATTCGAGCAAAGCCTTAAGCAAAGAAGTCCATCCTCACCTTCCATAAGAACTGTCTCAATGCTTAGCACACTTTATCTGCAACATACAAACTTGCTGATACGGTTTAGCAATCTAGATAATCAACTTGCACCTGGTGGTAAAGGGGCCCTTTCAACTCCAGCTCCTATGCTATCAAATATCCCCATAACAAATTACTTATATACTAAATTTTCCTAAACAGTTTTGTTCTAGTCGTGCCATTTCAGAATGTTGAAGGAAATGGGATGTAATGTTGTATGATCTGTATGTAAATTAATATCAGGCACCACCACCCGATGCTCCAGAAACACACAATGACCAACAATAGACTTGCTGGGAGGATTTCTGCTGAATGGAATAGAATGTGACAAACAACTCAGTGATTTGGTTTCTAGATATTATTTTTTCACACGAAGGCTACCTTTATGTGACCTAAAAATGGATTTACATCCATTGTGACCAATTTCAAAATGGATCTGCTCTATTTCCTCTTCGATGGAAACAGTGTGATGGGAACTCCTTCGTAACAGAATAAATTCCCCTGCAGAGCCACCGACAAATGGCCAGGCAAACTGAAACTGTAATAAGGGACCCTGACTGCGTCATTGCGTTCATTTTATTTTGTTACTATGCAGAAGCCTAAACCGCCTCCCTCGACCAGCAAGCACAATGAAGATAAAGCATGTGGGAGCTTTACTTCCTCTCAATAACTCGTGTTATGAACGGGACTTTGTATGCAGAACCAGCTAGTGCTCTTATCAGATCTTTTCTTTAAACGAGTCAGCTTAACCTATGAAGTCCATGATGTTGATGTTGATGTTTGGGGTTGGGGAATAGGTTTTCAAATCCACAGCTACAATGTAAAAAAACATCCATTATTGATTATAGGGGTTGCGAAAACTGGAATATTGTAAATAACTGATTAGTGAGTTGTTGCCCCTAAAAGTTGTATATAGTAATAGTATTTGTATTTGTATTTGTGCATTAAAGACCACATCCTTTGGTGAAAAGAAACCGCTTCCTATGCATTTCATACACACATTCTTTAACATATTGTCATAGTTATCTCACTATCATCACCAAAGCTCTTCCATAAACAACTGGCAATTAATAATGTGCATAATGCACTATGTTTTTGATCTAGCATAATAAGGTTAAATGACCTACTATAAGATGCAACATAAGGATCCATGGTGATTTTGGATCCAATAATAACATTCAACAGATATTATGTTGGGCAAACCAGCTATGTGTGATATTGGGAAATGCAATGTTAAAAATAAAATCATTTGTCAGTGATAAGATAAGGAACATGTAATGACTGCATTATTACAAGCTTGCTGGTTCAATTTGGCTAAACTTTAACCTTTGAGTATTAGAACCTTTGAGAATAAGATTTCTAAAGATGACTAATATCCTAAATGAAAGACTTAGGAGGAGTATTATACATAGTACTAAAAACAAATAAAAAAAACTGATGGAAAACATATCCAGAACATGGAAACTATCTAAACTGTGTTGAAGTACTCAATAATATAGCAGATCAAATTTAGCCTACGTTAATAATCTGACGGAGACATTAAAAATAACTAAATAGGTAATTTTCTAAGAATTTGAAATAAGCCAAGATATCTGCATACAACTAAGATTTGTGTCTTGTTAGTGGGACATTTGCAACAAACCAACCTTCTTTACTCTTTTTTAAAACAGGTATACCCTTATTAACAAGCCAGCTCTACCATTTAAAGTTAGGCCTACACGTAATGTGGCTCACACACAACACCGCAAACAGTAGGCTATTTAAATTACTTGTTAATGTTAATACACTGTTCAAAGAAAAACAATTGGTTATTTGTCTCCTCTTAGATGAAAGAGCCTGGATGAAGCCATTGAGTTTTTTAAAGCAGGACCTTTGAACACATCCACAAATATCTTAGCCTAATACTCTTTATATAGTATAGATATAGAGAGAAAATATCTAGATATTTAGGAGACAACAATAAAACAAAATACAAATGAAAAAACTACAAGTACTGACTTACCAAAACAGCATTGTACTTAACATAGAACTATGTTGCCCAACCTGTTTCTTGTTTCTGTTCTCTTGAACAAGAGTTTTGGGGTAGCCTATTAGCATTAGCCTCCATTGTTAAAAAAATAAATAACGACCTTTTAAACAAAAAAGGAAATATTTTAATAATGAATAATGAACTAATGAATAAAGCTATCTGATATAAACATTACATTTCGAAACGTTGACATTTAACCAATGAAAATGCACTGTCCACGTTTATTTAGTAGCTATTTAGATATGAGCGATACAATAGTATTCGTGTAGGCTACCTCCCAATCAACCCTGATTGAATGGACTTTTTGCTCCATCCGATAACTGTCCGCTCTGACACAGGTACATTCCAGATGCACGAGGCCATTATTACATGTCACTCGTGTCAAGGGTGAACACGCCATCCAGAATGTCTACATCAATACAATTCACAGATGTCCTTTCGTTATCTTCATTGATTTACAAAGTAAAATGCATTCATATATAATATTTTCAGTAAATACTGGATAGTCCTATATAATGAGCAGGCTAATGTTTATGACTAAATCAGTACACAATAAACAACCTATTTTTTTTGACAACCTAATTTTATTTGGCTACACGTTAACATTAGGTTTAAACAATTACTTATTACTAATAATAGTTAAATTACCTAAAATATGCCTGTAATAGCTAGTAAACATGCATTTGTATGGAGGGAGAGACGCGTTTTACTGCAAACGGATAGGAGTCCTGACCATCGAATGCGCAGCCATACAGAATGAGAGTTGTTGTTTATATGTAGCCCTAGAGACATTACCTTTTTAACAAGCCCAGATATTACTCATATAATAATAGCATGGTTAGAGTGTATGTTGGAATTTTAAAATGAACTGCTTATATGCCTACATGGAAAACATGTCGAACGACTGTAAAGCGCATCTAAATCTTCGACAGTTCGGGTTAAAGCGCACAGAGGCTAGCAGTTAATCCGTGCAACCCTAAACTAGCATAAAATGAATACAGGCTGTGTAAAGATTTAGGCCTGTGCGCATTGAATAACGTATTTGACAATGAAATGATCATGAAAGCAAATATATACACCATTTAAAATATACATGGAAAAGGCCACCTATCAGTATCGTTCTTGAGCATCATTTCAATGTTGCCTTATAGCTAACGTTACTTACCGGACAGTTCGTCTGGTTCCAACCCGCTTTCGGTATCGAGTCCGCAGATCACAAAATAATCTGCGAACCGACAGGAATTCGAGCTGAAGCCGGTGGTCATTTTGAGACTGGTCCGGTGGCACCCTTAACCTTATGCTCTCAATAAAGCGCATATTAAATACTATCGCTGTGATTTCCCTCAGCCATCACAGATGCTGTGTTACTGCGAAGCTCGGAAATCAGAGTGTAGCAGTCGTAATGCATTGTGGTCCACCAGAAGCACGACAGATGTGTTCATGTGCCTTCAACCACCGACATTCCAACCAACACCTCCTGTTAATCTCTGGTGTGAGCACTGGGAATGTGCTAGTGCCCCAAAGAGATTACGTTATTACGTTATATATTGCCATATATGTATATAGGCCTACGAATTTGGCCGCTAGCTAAATACATCTTGAGGGTATAATAACTAGTTTTCTGTTCTAGTCTATTGTATTATATATTATTGGTGGCCTACTACTCTAATAACATTCCATAACGCTCTATTCTGTTCTGTTCTATTCTATTATATTCTGTTATATTATATTATATTGTTGGTCTACTACTCAGATTCACATTCCATACTTATATACATATTTAGCGGTTATAATAGTATATTTTATTCTACACTCACGGCTGATCAGCTCCAAGTATGCTCTATTATATTCTCTCCAATCCTATTCTATTATAATATATTATATTATATTATATTATATTATATTATATTATATTATATTATATTTGGTTTGCTACCTACTCAGAATCACATTCCATACTATTATATTATATGAGGCCTATATTATATTTTATTCCCCACTCACCGACTGATTGTCTGTAAACATGACCTATTGCTTTATATTATATTATATGTTAATAACATACAATTCAATTGAGAAAGTATATTCAATTAAGGTATTCCATGTTATAGCCTTTTATTTTAAGATCTAGGGACATATTTGTGCTTTTGCGGAAGTTGTTTTGACTATATATTTTAAATAACTGGAATTTGTGGAATTTGTAAGCTCAATGTTATGCATATTTGCAAATATTTATATTTCAGTAGTATATATAGGCCTGTATAATTTGAATATAACTTTTTCCAAGTAAGTCGGGTAAATCAAATAAATGAACTATAGACAAATATTGAGAACTGTCATATTGACAGTTCTTAAAAAAAATGAATAATTAATATATTATTTCGTCATCACTAGGTGGTGCTAAAGCCTCCCATAGGCATATGAGGCTGAATGGGTATTTAAACACAGTTCAGTTCTTGAATATCATTTTGTTACATAAAGAGTAGTCCAACACATGTTTTGTATATATATAATATTTAATATAATATATTACATTATAATAATTGTTCATATATTCACATTCACATGACATTCTTCCTGGGAGTATCTCACAGGTCACACCGGTAGCATTGTACTTAAGCTATTATTGTTCGGCCTATAGAGAAACTATAAGATATAATCCTTTTAATAACATAATTGAATTTCTAAGAAATGTAAACTCTATTTTAGTTCAAAGACCTAAAGTCTCATTCTTTTCTAAGAGGCTGAGCAAGGAGAGTTGAATTGCTTTCTGGTCTTGAATCTGTGGTGTATATGAGTTCCTTGTTGTCTTGAATTCTAGAGTAATCTCAGTTCATGTTGTGTTTACTGTGTGTGTAGTTACCATGCCCTATGTTGGCAAGTAAGATGCTTTCGATGTAGTAGGGTAATCCTGCTTTTTGGAAAGTGAACTGATGAGATGCTTCACACATTTTTATTAATTGCTGAGCTAATGTGTAGAAGAAAAATGAGATCATATTTCATTACATAAAGGTAATACAAAGTTTTTGTAAACACACATCCCACTTTATACATCACTGATCTGCAGAAGTTAATAACTTGTTTCCAAAAATCTCTACAATGAAGTTTGCTTTAGCACTAGGTGTTAATTATTAGGAGTCAGGGTCCTGCTCAGCATTGAAAAGGCAAGTTCCCCTTGTACATAAATGTTTATTTTACAATTTGAATATAAATACTTAATATAATTAAAAAAGAAAACTGGTTGTACAAATCAATTTGTCACAGTAATCAGCTGCAAAATTAAACATTTAGAAGGATGGACAGTAAGTGTAAAAAAAAAAAAGTATGAATGTGATTACATATGTGAAATGTAATAACCCATGCATGTATGCACAAGAAGCTACCTTTCAAATATACTTTTCATGATAAAGTATTTGATAAAAAAATGCCTGAGGTACAAATAATGTATGAGCATTAATACAGAAACATGACTTTGAATCAGAATTTTTAGCAAATAAATAAGAAAAAAAAAATCTGGTGGTTCAAAACAGAATTTGAAAATCAACACATTGACAAACAAGTAATCTACCAATAAAAATGTTGAGTCATCAAATATCAAGTAAATATTGAAATATCTGCATCAGCTCCAGTAATCCCCTTGGATCATTGAGCAACACAACATATTTACCATACAATCTAAAAGAAGACCAACAAGGAAAAGAAAAGTTAAGAATTCTCAACATGTACATCTGATACATACAACTCTTCCCTACATTAAAGTTAGAAGACGGACAAATCAAGGCATGGCACGGCTTGTATACATCACAAATCCCAATCATGCTTAAGAACTCTATTCATCCACCACACACACCATTTTTAAAATGTTAAACAGAAAAGTTTTATTCGGCTTTCCAGTGTCATGCATGAATCATAGCACATGAATTGTTTTTTACCACACTGTGCACCATTTTGAATTCAGCTATTCCAGAGTGGAGTGCATCTCAAGTTCCCCAGTTTAGATATGCTTCGACCCTTCAAAGTACTAGATGTCATGAGATACATCACTTATGTAAGTCGTGGTGGGTGGGAGTGTTTTTAATCGTCCAACTGCTGCGGGTAAAGAAAAAGCTATAAATATAAAAGATTTGCACCCCAAGTGTAATATTTGAAATTGGCTATGAGACTTTCTTCTGAATAAATTGTTATTAATCTAAATGTTATGTAGTTAAACAATCTATAGTTGAACCCCCTTTGCTGGACCATAAAACTAAACTAAAAACCTAAATAACTAAAAGCAAGCACAAACACTTTTCTTCAACTAAAAATTACATTTCAAAGTGTGCCAGTTATTGCTTCTGAGGATACGTTGGCTAAGATACCATGAAATAATATTGCCATACAGTTTGAAGGGAGTGTTGCGTGAATACTAAATACCTAAATAACCTTCTCATGTTGCTGCCAAAATAAGTTTTGCCAAACATATTGAAATAATTTTAATCGACCTTGAATGTTATATCAAGCCCCTTTCATCTTTTATTTCAAATCAAAGGCAAGCAACATGCTTTCTGCAGTAACAGTAAAATCCATTCCTGCAGAATGAAGAGATATTCCAACAGATGGTGAATACACAAAGTAAGGCAGTAGAGCCATTGACAACTGCAATACCCGTACACTGGGAAACCGTATCCAAGTGTAAGGATATTGCTACTTGAAAACCCTTTTATTACAAATGATGCTTCAACTCATTAAAATCAAATGTGTTAAAGGATGTGTCACAATTTCAACTATAAATACAAAAACAAAACCAAGCACAAGCTGGGGGTTCTTGAGCCAAAGTCACAAGGAACCCATCATGGCATGCAGTTTTCAGGAGTGCTCTTTGTGCCAGAGATTGTGAGTTGTACCTCCCAGCAGAGTGAGCGATGGAGGAGAAGGAGGGCGGATGCAGCAACTTGAGGGACCGCTCAGAGTGCTGTTTCTGGCAATCAGGCAGGCGAGCTGAACGAGCTGCTCTACTCTAGCTTCTCCTGCAGTTTCTTCTGGAAGCAGACGGGCAATATGGAGAGCACGGCCAGCACCCCCAGCACAGCTAGAGAGTTCCAGGACACGGCCTCGCCGGCGGTTGTCAATTTGTACAGGGTGGTGCCGGCGTTGATTGCGACAAATGATGGTGGTGCCACTCCTGATGGTGAAACAAAAGTACAGGCCACTTACAAATTACCTTCCCTTTCCTCTCAATGCTTCAATGACACATTACAATTCAAAAAGTTGAAGGAGAACATTCTAAAATGTGCAGAATACAGAATGCTATAACATAAATATGTAGGAGTTGGATTGAAGGAACAGAGAAAGCTAAGCATTATAAATTGTAGCCTTACCAAGGAATGTACCAAGGAAGAAAACGCCCAAGGGTACATTGATGACAGGAGAGGTGATGTTGATGAACCAGTTTGGTAGGAAAGGGGTTATCCTCAGGAAGATGATGTAATTGATCAAATGTTTTCTGTGCTTGTCAACCTGCCAATGAAAAGTCACTCACAATCACCCTTTTTAACCTAAACTCAGCATGCATAAATGTAAAAAGGATAAGGGGGAAGCTTAGGTTACCTGCTGAGACCATTTCTTAGCTCTCTCTGAAAGATATCTGTAGACCACAGGTCTGCCCACAAGATAGGACAACATATAACAGAAGGAGGCACCCAGTCCAGAGCACTAGGAAATAATGAAAAGGACAAGAATAAACCTACATTTTACATTTTTACATTTTAGGGCATTTAGCAGAAGCTTTTATCCAAAGCGACTTACAACAGTTCATACACACACCGACGGCGGAGTCAACCACGCAAGGCGACAGCCAGCCCGTCGGGAGCAATTAGGGTTAGGTGTCTTGCTCAGGGACACCTCGACACTCAGCTAGGAGGAGCCAGGGATCGAACTAGCAACCTTCCGGTTACAAGACGACCCCTGCTCTACCTCCTGAGCTAACCCTATTTTTCTTTAAGTAAGAAGAACTAAAGACTCCATAACTGGTATGAGTCCCGTGTGTCTAGCTGTGTATACCTGCCCAGGAGATGGTCAAGCAGCAGCACTCCCCTCTATAGGCATCGTTTGTTCAATTGTTCAATTCAATAAGCAAATTACAAATTACCCTTCCCTAAACAATAGCCTAACTAAAATGCAATTAAACCGGAGATGTCACACGTTTCAAAATGTTTCCAATGGAATAAAATCGCTGTTTAGAAGTGTATCCCACTATACAACAGTAAAAAGCAGGTAAAGAACTGCCTGGCCAGTGGAGCTCTGGTGTGGGTGTAATGCACATAGACTGTATATAATACAGATTAAGCTGACTTTCCATATGTGTATATTATTGCTACCGGTGTTTCCATATTGGTGGAAACTATCGCAGACTTTTTCACACCAAAAAAAGCGCATACAAAACGAGTACACAAGTCCTCGTTGACATTCAGACCGTGATCGATTAGAGTCTTTTGGTAATTCCTGCATCCCTAATATTGATTTGTGAACTCCGGATAGACTCTATTAATGAATTTGGCCAGCCGCCTTCTGTGTGGGGAAAAACCAACAACAATCCTTCCTCCTGTGCAATGGATCAAGTTTTGATTCAGAGCGTGCAAGGAGAGGAGGGGTTATTCACAGAAGGTTTGTTGTCAGGGTGTGAACGAGTGAGTACAATGTGTCGCAAGAGAACAATGTGTCGCAACACATTGTTCGCAGCTCTACGATGATATATATTTTTTAAATAGTACAAAAAAAGTCAATGTATGGGGATCGATCGCAGATGGCGTCGTTCTCTCGGACGGATGATTTTTTATTTTCTAATTACCCGCCCAAGTTAAGTCTATGTGTGTGAATTGCTGCATTAGCTTGGTGGCTGGCATGAGCACCTTGTCAAATAAGCACATTGTAGTAAGCAAGATCGATATTGAAATATCATATTAATAGATAAGGTCCCTACTGGATTACTGTTCTCACGTGTTTCCCCAGAAGTTAGGGGGTAAAGGGCATATGATGCCATTGACATGCACCCAAATGTAACGGACCGATACGGTAAATAAAACAATGGATTACTGTTTTTGAACATTGTTGAAAACAATTGGGATAATGTAAGTACACAACTCAACAACATACATAACATAGGTCTAATCGTTTTTAGATATTTGAATGCCGAAATGTTACATATTATACCATTAAATGCAAAGAACTACTCTGTGTATTAAAGTCGCAAAGTGCTAGATTGAGCCCCTCCCAGTTAGTAGGCGGGAGACTTTCAGAATTAAAATAAATAAATAAATAATAGTGTTCTATCCACTCTAACTGGCGGTGAAAATGTGTGATGCAAACTAACGTAGGTCGGCAGCCTGGGTGGCGTGTGTGGGAAGGGTTTTGGGGGTGTCGATAGTAATATTCTTGTATACAAAGAGAGCGGTATGGGCTATTTGTAGAATATATCCGTTATAGGATGTGATTTTATAGTTTTACACATTGCAACTTTAATATTTGTAAATAATAATATTGATTGTATTTTTTCAACATTACACTTATTCTCACATTTGCAACTGCAGCACTTGAACTGTGTCTAGAACCAGGAAATGCAGTCAAAGAAGAATACACTTTGTGCTGTGGTTTTCCTTTAGTCCTAAACATGTCAGTTGATCATTTTGTTGACTGACAAAAACAAAACCTCAAACACTAAATGGTAGTCCATGTATGTGTTTGTACTCGTGTTTCCTGCACTATGCTATGGTTAAAGTCATATTTAAATAATGCCATACATTAATGCCATTTCAAAGCATGTAAAACTGAAAAAGAAACAGATTTCTTCTTATATTTAGATCATAGCTGAAATTATTCTTACTCACCAAGCAGACCAGGAAAAGTGCCAGAGGAAAAGGATAGAGATACCCAGACAGGATACTGAGAAAGATTGATCCTGGGATTGCAAAAGTCTGAAGGCTGAGACATATGTGTCAAGGTAAACGTCCAACATCAAAACTCAATAAAGTGTTTAAAGTGTCCCCACCACAAGAGAAAGAAGCAGGTTAGCATTGCCAACTAAAAAGTATCATATAAATGGCAACATTTTAATGAATAAAAACTGAGTTGTAACTTAATCCGAAAACGAAGGCCTATTACTAGGTCAAGGCAATGTTCTGGTTATTGCAACTACAATCACAATACACTGATTGCCACAAATATCCTGTCTTACAACTATTGCAAACAGATCTGTATATGGAAATATTGCATAACTTTTCCACAGGAAAGGCCGTTTGTTGCATGCATTTCTTCAAAGGATACAAGATATAAGTGGTGAAGTAGGCCATCAAAACCTCGGCGTAGTAGGTGTCCTTGTATTTGGACAGCACAGTGCCCAATGCTTTCGCGTCATCCATGTCTTTGGGAATCTTGATTTTCTCCATTTCATCACTGTATGTCAAATAACAATAATGGTCAAAATGTTTAGGTGTCCTGCTAAAAATGACCAGAGCTAAACTTGCAAAATGTAGGTTGGCTTAGGCTAGTTAAAAAAACAAAAAAAACATTTGCTGGATAAACCCTTTTAGAATGACCTGGGTGTCTGCATATTTACTATCAACATGAAGTGAAATCATCATCATCATCATCATCCTCGCAAGTGTTCCATATGAAGTGGTTAAATGATAAAAGTAACCATAACTAATGATACATGTATGACTACTCTCACAGGGAAGGTAAATCATGAGATCATGAGACAACAAACTAGATAATATTACACATTTGGGCTTTTTCATGACACATTGTTCCTTTTCAAATGGAATTTAGAGAAAACAACTTACTCATTTAGCTCTGGGAAGTAACTGTACACTAGGTACATGATTGAGGCAGAACAGGTAAAGATAGATAGCAAGATTAGAAGAGACATGCGCGCTGAACCCCCTGGAGCGCTTGGTGTATCTGTGGGGGAAAGACGCAAATATGCAAATATGAATATACTTTAAAAGGCTCTGACACAGAACACCCTGTAATGGAATAACGTTAATGAGGTAACGTTAGTGGTAACGGTAGGGACCCACAACTGTGTTAGCTGGTTAAGGTACATCATGTCAGAGCGAGATTAATAAACACTGAGCTGTTCAAATTGACATATTGATATAGATAATTTCCTTCTTAGGTTGTTTTAGTGTTATTGTTATAGAATAAATTATCTACACAGGACAGTCTTCTATGCTAGGCCAATCTAAGCTAACTGGAATATGGTTGACAGCTGCGGCTTCATGAACCACAACTTACCTTTTGTTAAATTCACATCCTCAAGCTTTTCATTTGGCTCTTCGTGTGCTAAAGGCACTACCCCTGCCTCTCGCCGATCTCTCCGTTTTTTGGCCATATCTTGACCAAAGTAATTCTGTTGTATGCCGGCTAAGATTTGGACTTTGGGTCCAGACACCACACACCCGTCACGTTATAACATGACCTTTTACCTTTACACCCAGTTTCAAGGGGAAAGATTCCACGAGAGTGCCCCCTGGTGTACACCAGGGGGCATGTATGCCCATTGGAAATGCATATTCGTCCGCGAACCAAAACCGTTGTCTTCTTTTGTAATTTGTTTAACTGCTGAAATATTAAATGTTTAATTCTGAGAAGTGTTCACTCCTATGGTTAACTCACACATTTGTACGTATAATTGCGTTGAATGCTGAACGTTAATGCGTATGTGCATATATTTCATGCTTTTTTTATTCTAGGGCCTATTTAGCATATGATATTATTAATTGTTAAAGTAAACGTGACAAGGTTATCCTCAGATCATAGTAAGTATAATTTTCCAAATTTTCCAGAAACTTTACCAGCCGTAGTCGCATCGACATAAGAAGATAAAACTACAAGTCCCTGGAGCTAGAGCTACAAGCGGATGTTCGTACTGCAGAAACTTGGCGCTGATTTATCCGGGTACTTCATGCACTTCTTCCTTTCGCGCCGGTAACTGGAGAGCCGTGCGTCCATGTGCGCAGCGACTGGGAATTGAAAGACCACTGAAAAATAGAATCCGAGCCACAACAGAGTATTCGCTATGGATCCAGAGTCTTTAATCGAGGCCCTTCGGGGGACTATGGACCCCAACCTGCGTGAAGCTGCCGAGAGACAGCTGAACGAGGTAAAGTTGTTGTGGTGATAATGGTAGTTGTGGCGCGGCCCGGGATCGGGCCTCGTTCGCTCACAACATCAAAGATGGTGTGATCACGCAATCAGGATCTGCTATCGTTAAGTTTCTCAGAAAACGTATCATTGCGAATTTGATATGTGTTGATGTAAGAACGACATTACTTTTGTTAATGGTATATACACTTGAGGTGTATAGTGACAACTACCCGTTTTGATGACAGCATTGGCCGTATCTAACGTCAACGTTAGCAGTATTACCAGTCGGCTAACCTCGCTAGTGCTAATGCTAGCCATAATGCTAATGGTTCCCTTGTCACACACAGTTGCTGCGCTGCAGTTCCTTATTTACGAAACGTATTAAAAAATCCACTGGTAATGTCAAATCATGCGATTGTTAATGACGAGGTATGACTACGGCGTTTGAGTGAATGAAAGGGCAGATAAGTTGGCTAACTTTAGCTAACGTTACTTGTTGGAAAACCTCCCCTATCCCTGTTATGTAGCCTCTGCTCACGTGTCATTTCGAGTAGCCAGCGGTGATGACATTTAATTTTCACGGCCCAGTAAAGAATGCGAGATCACATTAAACCTCCATGTTAACATACGATTTATTCTTGCATGTAAAGACCAGTGTCCCTTAAGATTTTGTTACGTTGTAAGCTACGATGCTAGAAAGTTGACGTAGGTTAACTGTTAGATTCAATGTCACAGTGGTAGAAGAGCCGCGATAAGCAAGCCCATTCCTGCACGGTTTACCAAGTTGGTAAACTGTGCACAGGTTTAAAGAGCGCCCTAAAATGTACCATGCGTTAACACATCCGTCAAAATGTCAAACAAGCCGGTTCTGTGACCAATGTGCTCATGTATATTCTGTGACAAATGTATGGGGGAGTTGTCAATTGGTTGCATATCGGTATTAGTGTTTAGCCTTTTAACATCCTATCATTTGTAAGGCATTCCATAATAACCCGAGTTACGTATATTTGGCTATAATTTGTCATATACTGTGTGTGTCCACACTGATGGCACATTTGCCTCGGTCGGAAGTTCACGTAGCCCATCTATTTGGAAAAAGCTGGATAGTTCACAATAGTCATTTTTGTTCCTGCAATTCCTCTGCTTAACTTACTTAGCATATATATATTTATATAAAAATAATAGTTTTTTTTCTGTAGAACCTGTCAGTCTTTCTATTATCTCCATAGTCAAACTATTGGCCAATTTGATGGTAACCCATACATCCACTATATTTAATCGTATAATGACTAATAACCTTGCATTTACTTTGACATGCCTACTTTACCTAACCAATGCCATCTCTAATTTGCCTTTTCACTGTTTTACCATAGTATGTACTTGTATAAAAATGTGTTGGGATGGGGCAGGGTTTACACTAAATTTTCTTTCATTTCTGATTTAAAGGGACATACCCAGGTAAACTTTGTGTCTACTCTATTACGAGTCACCATGTCAGATCAACTGGATCTGAATGTGAGGCAAGCAGGTGAGCCAAAGTCTACGTTGATGTTCTTTGCATGGCATTATTTACATACATAAAAAAATGGTATATCATGGTTGCTATTGTAGTCATGGCAACCATTCAAGATTCCTCCTAAAAGTCTTAATTTATTAAGTTTTAAATATGTATATACATATTTATATACATACACTTATTAATGGCAAAATAACCTGCAAGGCTAGAATACTCTCCAGACATTGCCATGTCTATTTACTGTTTGTAAATGTATAATTTACATTGGACTTCAAAAGTGTATTTATATTAAAAACTACAATAGACTATTGTTGTAAAATGTTGTCCGTGCATAGTAGAATTGCCAGGGCCCATGAGCAAAACGGGCCAGTTTTTGTGTACGCATAAGAGACCGTTGTTATTTCTACCAAACGGAGAGCTCTGGTTTGCTGCTACCGGAGGATACCATGTGCTTCAATAGCGAAGCACTCTCACTGGAAGTGGGCACAATTAAGATGATAATCAAGTATCCACAACAAAGCTGCCTAATTGTTCTTGGCCCTCTGAAAGCTGTATATGTTTCTATATTCCCACCTAATATCTACTGAAAATGTTACATTGACCCTTTTTATATTCTATTTAAAATGCTGTTTTAGAGTCTAGTCTGCCAGTGTCGGGGCAGGACTGTACTGGGATGGCAGTCGAGGCTTGGGTAAGGGGGTTACGCTCTGTCAGCACTGATGGGCAGGATTATGATTGCCTCACCGGTGGCATAGACACATGTGTCAGCAGTCTAACCCTCCCCCTCCCGCATTCCCTCAGATGCCTTTCCCTGCAGGCAGTTGGCCTTAAAGGGAAGCCCCATTAGCCGCTCTCATACACAATTGTCACCAGTGCGCTACATTTGAAATGTGACACAGCTATTTAGAATCTATTTTGGTCAATCTTTTTTTGTGTTTTTTGCCCTCAAATCCTTATACTTTGTTGATCGTGTATAACATATATATAAATAAAAAAAGGAGTCTAATGTAATGTGACGTCACTGACGACTAGGAGGGTGGTACTGTATTAGTCAACCTCAGACAGTACCGCCGCCTCTGCTTGGCATGCTTTCTGTGCTTTTTATTACCACCAAGGCGTTGAAACCGAGCTCCCTCTGCCATTGTTACATTTGGTTTCTTCAGACCAAACTACAGCGTCAGATGGAGCTACCATGTCAGACTCTTCATTGCTTCTTTGATAGACTTAAGTCATCTGACTAGTCGAGTACGTTTTAGTAAACAATTTCAGAGCTGGAATGTTTCATTGTACAGGCTACACCTTGGTGTTTATTGTAGACAGGGGTGTTGGTGTAGGCGCATGAGACCATCCAGATATTCAGGTTTGCACTGAGCAATGAATATGTCTGTCCTTGGCTGGGCAGTAATTGATTTTAAAATAGGGCTGCGTCTTGCGTGGTTCAAAAAACTCCAGCCGATCAGAGTGAGGCTCTTGCTCTCTTTGCTCTTGCTGAATACGGTCGAAACTAAAAGCAAAAACATGTTCTGAGAATTTAAGTTTTTTTGATTGGTCCGTAGATTGCTACACTTTCTTTGGTGCCACTATTCTTATTTGTTTTTGGCATTGCGTTTTTCCTCATGGACTGAAACTCCCTTCATGAGCGCTGACTGGTCCTAACAGCACATTCTTGGGAAAGGCTGTCAAAGGGATCGAGGCCGGACTGGCCATCTGCAGAGAGAAACAGAACGTGAACTCCTAAGAACAGGATGGTCTCACGAGGCTAGGGTTGGTGTAACTGTATCTAAAAAAGGGGTATAAAGGGCTGTACATGTTTGGGTGTCTGCAACACAACCAGGGGTTTGCAACATCAACGCTACTTGGCAACATGGTTCAGAGCTCTCTCCCGTACATGTCGATCAAATCAAAGGCACGGCAGCAACGTAACATCCCCCTATATGTTGCAGACCATTGATTGGTGAATTGACGAGCCGGTCTGCGTGTTAAACCTCGCGGTTGCAGGCTGCAGCTTACCTAGCTAAGCTTTGATTCTAATAAACATTTACATATCGAGGATTGAAATAAAGTAAAGACCAGATGGCATCTCTATGTCCTTCATTTCTGTCTCTCCACTGCGCATCATGTTTTGCCTATGGGTCTGTTTCCCCCCCAGGTGTGATTTACCTGAAGAACATGATAACCCAGCATTGGAGTGAGGGAGACAGCTCCTCCACCGAGCCCCCCGTCAATAACATCCCAGAGGAGGACCGGCAGTTCATCCGAGACAACATTGTGGAGGCCATCATCCACTCCCCAGAGCGCATCAGGTAACCAAAGTAGAGTGTGTTGGTGAGCGCAAAACAAATGTTTCTCATTTGCCTGTAGACTGGTCGAAGAGTAAAGCCATGGTAAACTATCTTTAAATCCAATACCGGTAGCCTTTTATTTTTCTTGCAACCCACAACCCACAGTGGGTTTATCCCAAATTTATATTGAATTTGCAGATTATTTTTCAGAGTAATTCTAGTTTCTGTAGTAATTACCCACCAGATATATTTACATTCTGGACTGCACGTACACAAGCATAGTAAAAACAAGCCATTAGTAGATTTTAATAATGTCTAAACCTCTTTACTGCTGTAATTTGCCTCTTTGCTGGCCTTTCCCAGCAACCTAACTATTACTGACTGCCCATTTTTTCCCAAAACCTTTTTAGAGTTCAACTGACGACATGCATCCATCACATGATCAAGCATGACTACCCAGGGAAGTGGACAACCATCGTAGACAAGATTGGCTTCTACCTACAGTCAGACAATAGTGCAGGGTGGCTGGGAATCCTTCTCTGCCTCTATCAGTTGGTCAAGAACTATGAGTAAGCGGATGCCTTCTAAGAATCTCCTCATTGTTTAAGTTACACATAAATAAAAGTTCAAAGGTTTTGCTTTGCCAAAAGAATAACGATTAATGATAATAAACTTAGAATAATAACATGCAGATGATGAGGATAATGATAGATCCAGCTTGGAGTATTGTCCAGGTGTTTCTCTGGCTAATGGGATCGGTGTGCTCAATAGGTACAAGAAACCAGATGAACGCCAGCCTCTGGTGGCTGCCATGCACATCTTTATGCCCATGCTGAAGGACCGCTTCATCCAGCTGCTGCCTGACCCATCCAGCGACTCTGTTCTGGTGCAGAAGCAGATCTTTAAGATCATCTACGCCCTGTTTCAGGTACTGGTGTTGCAGTTTACGATGTTTATCTTCAATGTTTATCTATTATATGGATTTATCTTGTTTTCCTTTTTTTAGAACTAAGGGAAGTTATCTGCATTAAGTTTAAAAGGATGATCCTTTAAAATCATTGTATCAGTTGATGAGAGAGTGCCTACCTCTGTAGGAAAGTACTGAACAGAGGTGTTTTCAACCTGCTGTGTCATTGTTCCCCCACAGTACAACCTCCCCCTGGAGCTCATTAACAGACAGAACCTGACGGAGTGGATGGAAATCCTCAAGACTGTAGTGGACAGAGATGTGCCTCCAGTGAGTTAATAAAATGCATTAGTCATGGGATTATGCTCCCATGACTAGGTGCCTAGAAAACCACTGATTTCCTTGCATCGGGCCTCCCCCCCGCCCCCCTCAGTTGACCAGTGACGTGTGAAACTCCACCTGACAATAGTGTGGCTTTTTTCATAGGAGACCATGCAGGCAGATGAGGAAGAGAGGCCTGAGCTACCCTGGTGGAAGTGTAAGAAGTGGGCTCTTCACATCTTGGCCAGGCTGTTTGAGAGGTAGACATCACGTTGTGGTTTTTATTTGAAACGTCATTGTACAACGGATATTACTAAAGGACATAAAACTCTTTCCAGGTATGGAAGCCCTGGAAACACAACCAAAGAGTATGCAGAATTTGCTGAACTTTTCCTTAAAGGATATGCAGTCGCTGCACAACAGGTGTGTGTGTGTTTTGAGGGAGTGATTGTATGCTTTTATAAATGTGATTGGACAGTAAGGGTTATGATACCGTGGACTATAACAAATTACCTTTTATGTTTCTGACCAGGTGCTGCTCAAAGTGTTGTATCAGTACAAGGAGAAGCAATACGTAGCCCCCAGGGTACTCCAGCAAACACTCAACTATATTAACCAGGGCATTGCACACGCGGTCACCTGGAAGAACCTCAAACAACACATCCAGGTTTGAATGCATACATTTCTTCTGAATGCTTACACAACAGCTGTCATTAACAACCATATCTTGTTGCATCCAAGCGATAATTGTAAAGGTCTGTACTGCTAGTTGAATCATGGGCGCTAATGCTAAGCTTGTGTCGTCATTGGATGACAGGATTTTTGCAAACTTTTGTTTGGCTGCACAATGCTGCTGGGGCTGCAATGACCACTGAAAAGTACAGATGCTTTGATGAAATCATGGCCGTGGCACTGTATCCATTCTGACACGCCTTGTTTCTGCTTGACCTTCTGCAGGGCATCATTCAGGATGTGGTTTTCCCACTCATGTGTTACACAGACAGCGACGAGGAGCTGTGGCAGGAGGACCCATACGAGTACATCCGGATGAAGTTTGGTGAGTGGTGGCCGAATGACAAAACACGGAACTTGACTCTTATCTGGATCCTATTGGCTGCAGCTGCGAATGAACACATGGTTTTAGTGATGCCCTTTTAATGTGTCATCTATCCTTTTTTATTTTAAGATGTGTTTGAGGACTTCATTTCCCCCACCACGGCTGCACAAACGCTGCTCTTCACTTCCTGCAATAAGAGGAAAGAGGTGGGTTCATTGAGCTTTGATCAATGGAGCATGTGACGCAATTAATTGAATGATGCTCTTAAGAAGCTTTGAGAACCACCTATGGATCTGTTACTGGTTGAAATGAAGATTCTTCCTTTGGCCAAAGCTAAGGCACTGAAGACTTGGTTTTCATCGTGTTCTATTCAGGTTCTGCAGAAGACTATGGGCTTCTGCTACCAGATCCTCACCGACCCTGCCTGTGACCCCAGGAAAAAGGACGGCGCCCTTCACATGATCGGGTCGCTAGCTGAAATCCTGCTCAAGGTAAGGTTGGCGCAAAATGTTTGTGGCTGTGTGCATGTGTTGCCTCGTGCAGCAAGCTTTTGTCCTTTTTGTTTCCTTATGCATTTCCTCTATAGAGTATTCCTCTATAGAGACAAGGCTGTTTACAACTATTTGGAGAATTAGCTTTGTCACTAGCTTTTGTTCATATTCTATCTAATCATTCACTATTAACAACGTTGTGTATCTTAAAACAAATATTATTTGCCACGCATTTGTTTCTTTTGAAATGACAGGGCCTGTCACAACATTCCAATTAGCAATTGTTTTTGGGCCTATGCAATACCTGATGGCTTATGTGGTGGTGTTCTTCCTTTGTTCCTTTTACATAGAAAAAGATTTATAAGGATCAGATGGAGTTTATGCTGCAGAATCACGTCTTCCCTCTGTTCCGCAGTGAACTGGGCTACATGAGAGCCAGGGTAAGTAGTGTTGAAATGACCATGCTCGACCATGCTCGGGTCCATTAATGCGGTGTTAACATAACAGTCCGTCTACCTGTGGCCATTCCGGAGTCACATCCCTTACCCCAGCCTACTCCTTAATGTGTACATTCATTTACTGTACAGCAATTAGTAAATGGTAATGGTAATGATGTCCTGTGTTAAAAAGCCTATTGCCACCATTTAGCCCTTTTTCGTGTATACATTGGAAGCATTTAAAAGTATAAATGTAACAATAAATGGCATTTGGTGGATGCTTATATCCAAAACATCCAAGAATGCATTCATTTCTCATTATTGGAGGCCCTAGTTGCAATAATAGCCTTGTTGTTTAATTGTATTATTATTTTTCACAAAACACACAGGCGTGCTGGGTTTTGCATTACTTCTGTGAGGTGAAGTTCAAGAGCGACCAGAACCTGCAGACGGCTCTGGAGCTGACCCGCCTGTGTCTCATCAACGATAACGAGATGCCCGTCAAGGTGGAGGCAGCCATTGCCCTGCAAGTCCTCATTAGCAACCAGGAGAAAGGTAAAGAAGTACAGCACATCAAAAGCCATGGGCTGCATTTCCAGTCCAGTGCATTATGTTACATATTGCATATCATTTATCACTGCTTACTAAAATTGACATTCTGTTAATAGTATTAATATTTGTATTTATTATTATTATCTTGGGTGGGAATTGATAGAGATAAGAACTGGAAGGTTCACACATGTTATTGAATCATGACTTTAGTAGTATTTTCCATGCATTGGATAATCCAAATTCACACCACTCGAAACACACAGCTTCACATTAACAGACAAGACCTGGCACTGCTACAACACAGAGGTCGTTTTAGCCTCTTTTCTTTGGATAATATGTGAACACTAGCGTAGATTGCTATGGTTAGTCGTAGAAAACCACTCTCGGTGCATATCCCTTCAGGCTGTACTCCGAACATGTTTAGAGAGGAAGAGACATCCAGTCATTAATCATGTTAACGGTGGATCGCATGTAAAAACATGTTTGAGGTTTTCCCATTGGTTGTTCACCCAAAATGCAACCCTCCAAACCAAAAAAGACAAAACGAAGCGTATGATCCACATGCATTACTCCCTCGGTGACCACATGGCTGTACTCCCTACCCCTTCTGCAGCCAAAGAGTACATCACCCCCTTCATTCGGCCCGTGATGCAAGCACTTCTGCACATCGTCCGGGAAACGGAGAACGATGACCTCACCAACGTCATCCAGAAGATGATCTGTGAATACAGCGAAGAGGTCACGCCCATCGCAGTGGAGATGACGCAGCACTTGGTGAGTGCCTTTTTTTTTTTTAAATTACGGGATGTGACTCACTGGAAGTTCACCACCACTGGCGATGCCTAAGAGGTATAATAGAGGTGTGAACGTGTGGTGTGTGACTAATGTACGAACACCAACATGACTTTGTGTCCTTGCGGGCAACAGGCAATGACATTCAACCAGGTGATCCAGACGGGCCCAGAAGAGGAGGGAGGAGACGACAAAGCCGTCACGGCCATGGGCATCCTCAACACCATCGACACGTTGCTCAGTGTGGTGGAGGACCATAAGGAGGTTGGCTCCACACTCTTAAGCTCATTCACTCACTCTCCGCTCTGGTCTGATGTAGTGTGGCCGGCCGGCAACACTCGTCAGCCGCCCACCATCGGCCATGAGTGCTCTTTCTTTCTCCCCCACAATGCATCAGTCATAAGCTAGAAATAGTGCTGGACTGCCACACAGGTCTGCCGAGGCTCTTTCTCACAGTAGCAGCCCTTGGTTGCGTAACACTATACTACTCAGAGCTATCTATGTACCGCTCTTTCTAGGAAAGAATTAACCGCAAGCAAGAGAGCTTATTTTACTAGACAAGTACGAGGCGTACAGCACAGTCAATAAAGGGAGAGATGACAGTTGGGACTGTTAAGATTTCTCCAGGGCTGGCAGATGTCTTCTGGTAAACTATTGGTGTAGAGCTGGAAAAAAAGTATGTTCCCTGCTTTAATGTACTGTCAGTGTCAGACTATGCAGAAAGCTTGTAGGGATTCCCATTTGCTCAGCTTTGATATGAGCTTTTATATCACATTTTAAAGGTGTTGTAGGCAAGATGTGAGAAGTCTTGCAT
>OOFG01000202.1:0-24858 GCA_900323295.1 Molva molva | reverse complement strand
GCTGCCGGCTGGGAGGATGAGGAGGAGAAGGAGGCGGAGGAGAATGCAGAGGAGGCTGAGGAGGAAGAGGAGGAGGTGGGGGAGGTGGATGATGGAGGGTATATCTGGTAAAGAGAGGGGGGAGGCTTTTACTAAGAGTGGTGTCGGAGATCACCACCAGGAGCATCTTATTATGTTTTCTCGATCTTGATCTGGCGCTCTCTCTCTCTCACACACTCACGCACACACACACGTACACACACATACACGCACACATACACACACACACACACACATACACAGACACACACGCGCACACACTAAGACAGAGGTAGTGTTTAACCTGTCTTCAACAAGCTATGAACTTGGTTTGGATTGATAAGGAATATATATGGGCATGGAAAGGAGGGAAAGGAACAAATATTTAAAAAAAATAAGATTGATAAAGTAGGAGTGTAGAATTTTGTCCTTCAATGTTTGTGGATCTTAATTCTCTTTCAGTTGTATATTCTGGGGCTGTCTTTGAGCGGGGCCACAGTCTAAACATACCAGAAGTAACGTATTGCTTGCGTACAAACTTCAGATATTATGGGGTGTATTTTGGCCCTCTGAATTCAAACCCTCAAACTTTTTCTTTTATATCCTAAGATTTGTGATGGGTTAACTGAAGAGGGATAGAAAGGTGTAGAAAAACTATGGGAATATTATGGTATACCCTTTTGATTTGACCCTTTCCATTTCATATGCTTATGCTCATATGTGACAGTAGTTCTGTCTCATGTAAGCCTTGTACGAAACGTCTCACCCGCGCGACTCTTTAACTTGTATATAACGTGTTCATCGGAAGACCCTCACCCATTGGTCCTACCGTTCCAGTGGCTTGGAAGACTAGCAGAGCACACGGCTCACATTGACAAAGTGTTGTATCATAATGTGGATCAACTATTGTGTTTAGTAAAAAACAAATAAACTGGTCTATGTGGCCCAAGCTTGGCCGCCATACATCTCCTGTTGTCCTGCTCTTTTCTTCCTTGTTGTCGTTACTGCGATGCCATCCTTGAACTGAATCAAATGATGCTAGCTCTCAGTTTCTTTATATTCACACTACAAAAATGAATACAAAAAATACAAAAAATACAAAAAATACAAAAATCTGAATTACCTATTGGTGTAAGTGAATTTAGATTTGGTCTCAATATGAATTACATGGGATGTGAATTTCCTACCTGGGATTAAAAAAGTACGATGTTATCGTATATTATGCCGAATACGTTACGGTATTAGGGAGGCGAGAACTTTGAAGTAAACTTGCTTCAACAATCTGCCCCCACACCCCACCCCCCTAAGTCAACTGAAAGCTATTGTTGTTATTTGGTACCATGGGCAAAAAAGCATTGCTGTGTAACTAATCTGGGGCCCAGAGAGGGGTTGTTCTATTGTTTTCATACCTCACTCTGCAGTAGCTGGGGGCCAGTATACATACACAGTACGAAACTAGATCCAGACTTTAGTTTAGCGTGTCAGCACTTAAAACCACACAATACCTATAGAAGTGATGTCTTGTCTGTGCGTCTTGGTTCTCCTATAGGCTTTGCTCCATCCTCGCTCTCCCTCTCTGAATGCTATCCATCTCAGTGTGAGAGATGGGTGAGAGAGAGCGTATATGGTCACGTATGCGCATTCTTAACAGCTCACACCCTAAAGCTGTGCTGTCTGTGTATTGTAGTCAACGCACAGAGAAGACTTATCCTCCACAATAAAAGTCATGTTTCGGGGTTCGATTTCTGTGAGAAAAAATAACTATTTTCAATCAGGTCCTGAGCTATGCTGACAGACAGTGGAGTCTTCTCTTGGTTTTTTATTACAACTCTGTTGAGAGGTTATAGCATATGTGTGTGTGAAAACCGATTCCTGATATTGGCTACCCCGAAGGGACAGCTGTCGTCTTCTACACACACACAACACAGGCGTAACAGGCCACATGTGCTGTAACCTGGTGTGAATGCGTTTTATGTATGCCTTGGTAAGCCTGAGTGTACAGTCATTTATTCTTCGATACACCATGAACAATTCAGTTGTTTTTGCAATTCCAGTTGGGCAGTTGATCTGACCTTTGTATTGATGGAACTGCAAACGCTGAAAATATAGTTTATAGGATTATTATAGCACATTTAGTAGAAACAAAGTACTTAAATATAAATATATTGCTGAGGATGGGAGGGGGGGGATCACCAGGAAACAATAAAACACCAGCAGAGTCCAAGGAAATGTAATTAATACAATCATGTTTAATGCACATATTCATCCATTTTAGAATAAATTAAGACGACAGTTTAATCTTCAGTTAATAAAAATTTCAGAAGAATTCCCCAATGGTCCAGTCAGTTATAATACTAATAATACCACAAGTGCTGCCATTACTGTAAAATATCACTATCATAATCAATCATTTCTGCATAGAAACGGAAGGTTATGCATTCAAGATTACAGAAATATGTTCATGAATATTGGAAGAATATTAGCCAAGGATAAGGACTGTAAGCGACATTTTCTAATTTGAGTATATAGACAATTAGATTGCGCCACCCGGTGGATGCCTGTTCACCTAACAGGACTCTAGGCCCGTCATAAATATACACGTGTAGACTGACCTGGAAGATGCTATCGGATAGGCCTACCTGAACAACCGTTTTCTACCGTTTCGTATCCTTTACATATTGTTGTTGTAGGTTTCCGTTACAACGGACTCAGAATCTTTTGTTTTTAACTCGCGCACCATCATCTGTCAGCATCATCATCTCATCAACCATCGATACCACCAAACAGTGAGTAAAACGAATGACCAGTAATCTTTCAGTATACACAGGGGAGATGGGGGCCATATGCCTAGAGTTACAGTGGGTAGAGTCAGACCACTTCTTTCTTTGATATGTTCAGAGTCATGCATAATATTCCCATCGTGAAAGTCTCATGTTTGATCCGGCAATTTGAAAGGCCACAAGTCGCTGGGATAATAATCGCTACGGATAAAAACCATCTGCCAAATGACTATATGCAAATGTGTATTCATCAGGCAGGACATCAAGACATAAACATCATGCGCCAGCAATAAACTGCAGGAATTAAGAGAGTTGGGAATCGGATATCAGCAAAACATCTCCAGCAAGCCAAGTTCCAATAGCACTGTGATAGTCCTGCTGCGGCTGCTGATCAGGTCAGAGTTTGCTTGGAGCATTTTGGAGTCTCCAGACCCTCCGGACGCCAGCGTCTGAGGCGTCTAGATCCCTGAACGCCTCTGTGTTTCCTGATTGGTTGAAGCGCTCTAGCAGGGGCTGGAAGACTGTCACTGGGATGCTGAAATTCAGGTGGGGGTAGGTCACGTTGGCCGCACAGTCCCTGGTGTTACTGGCTACAATGCCTGGGATTTAGAGATATGGAATTATATGTTTTAAACTTGCATACAATTTGTGGGGAATGATAGTTTGGGTGTTTGACTGCGAGCTGAAAGATTCTGAGTTCAAACCCCAATGTCCACAGACTACCTGTAGGCATCCTTGAGCAAGACGCCCTAACCCCTTCCTGCTCATTTATGTGTGTAAAAAATACTCACTGTATGCTGCTTTGGACAAAGGTGTCTGCTAACTGACTTAATTTAATATAAATAAAAACATTAAGCAATTTATTGTATGAGGGACGTTTTACCATAGTCAGAAAGTAACCCCCACTGTTTAAAAGAGGGAAGGTGCGTCTGGATGTCGGTTAATATAAAGCCTTACCCAATAACTCCCCGGAGTGTTTCCGTACCACAGCGCCCCCGCTGGCGCCCGCCTGTACTGCACACGTCGTCTGCAGCATCACAGGTATGCGATCCCAGTTGACGGCTTTAGATAGGATGCCGCCAGTCAACGAGGGACCACAGTTCTTTCCTAGACCGCCATACCCCACTACCACTACCTCCTCACCTTAAAGAAGAGCAGTACAAATGTAATAGTTAGAATAAAAAATAGGATAATTAGTACTGTAAGTAACCTGCAATTATATTTGACCTTTGACCCCACCTGGCTGAAAGGACTTGGCCACCACTGGAACCACCACCTCAGGAGCAGAGTCTCTCAGCTGTACCACAGCAAAATCATAGGAGGAAGACGGCTTTGTGGAAAATAGCACATCACCCATGACAACATGGAACCTGAACAGGAGAATAAATGGGGGGACCAGATGTATGGGTCTTTTATTCAAAACAGTACAAGAACACATGGTCACCCTGGCCAATGAACATCTAGAGACAAAGGTCCGGTCGGCTATGAAGGACAATATGAATTAAAGTAAGCCTTTTAGTTGTCTTTCAAGTGAATTGGCTAGAAGGCCTATCAGTACCTGGTGCCATCATAGCTTGGTACAATTATGTTGCTTTCAGGAAGATAGGCCTACATGAAATTAAGGGACAAAAGCAATTGTAATGATGTTCCTGCCATCCATAATCAAAAGGTAATAAAAAAAACCAGTAAAAACTAAGAAATATTCTCAGTCAGCTTAACAAACAACAAGGACATAGACAATCGACAGTGTTTTGTACCTGCCCTTGTGATGGAACTTCAGAGTAACAATCTTCTTTCCGTTGACGACATGTCGGCAGGTAAGCGCCAGACGAGATGCGACCACAACACCAGAGCCCCAGAGCTGTCCGCTGTCAATCAAACACACTGTGGGGTATTTCCTCAACTTGGAAGAGGAACATGAGAACGAAGCTGTGTTCAGGAGTCGAAGACCTTCCGGTGCACCTCCATGGAGACAGCTCAGCGCTATCAGTGTAGATTCGACGTTTATCTTGTCAGTTATGTCCCTTATGTTTCTCAAAATAATTTGGACAGAACAAACCAAGGTGAGACCGATCCACTCGACTCCTTTCCAGCACAGTGAAGACACGATAACCCCAACCAGGTGTGCATGGTCGTCGCTTTCCGTCACAAAAAGCCCCCCACCCTCAGTACCGGGCAGGCACCGGGCATCCGTTAGAATGACCGCATTGTCCTCCCCAGATAAGTTACTGACGATGCCCGTGCTGAGGGTGTTCGTAAAGAGGTCGGGACAGAGAGAACCAAAGGGTGATCCACATGCAACGACTGCGGATCCTTTGCGAAGAGAAGAACTTTTTGCACAAGGGATGTTTATTGAACTTCGGCAACTGTCCTCGAAATCTGTCTTCAGGACAGCAAACCAGCTAAGAAACCTGGACTCTTTAATCAGCTCTTCCGTTCCGTCGTCATTGTGGAATTTCCAGCTGTCGGACTCTTGGAAAATTGTGTGAAAAGCCATGTTAAATTCCAAGCAGTTGACGAGCATCAGCACCTTGGCTTTATGTGGAGAAGGTGAGTTGATATTAGGGATCACGTTTGTTTTCACTTCTCGCCGTGCAGGTAAATGTATATGGATGTCGAGGTTGGCAGTAAATGTGTCTGGTAACAAGAACCTACTGTGTGGAGCAACAGGTGCCTTATGGTTCATAAAACGGGAAAATGGAAATCCGTTGCAAATGATCATTCCTGTCTGATAATTAAGGATGACTCCACTACAACTAAAACCTCGCTGTTCTGTAGCAGACTGCGATACTGTCACGACACAGCATGACCCCTCGATCAGATCCATATTGCAATTTCGATTACTTTTAACTTCAAATGTCAGTGTCAACAATTTGAAATCCTGCGCGGTTGAACAATAAAAAAAGCGAAATATTTCACAAACCAATCCTGTAGTTAGAACGAAGGTGTGTACCTTTTATATTTTTCTAGTATTTTTCGAAAAATAAATAAGTTGACGACAGCATAGTTATGAAAACATGTCAAATAGTGAAACACGACTTCCTGGTGTTATTCCATTGGTCCCTAGAACGACGGCCATGACCGGAAAGACGGGATTGGTCAAATCCTAATAGTTCTTAACCAATCGAAGACGAGTAGCTAGTATGCGCATGTTCGTTTGGAGCCGAATCAACTATTAGCAGTACAAACAAATGAACTTTGTACACTCAACAAAGGGCGAATACAATAATATTTACTTATTCTATAAGCTTTGTTATATTAACTTAAGTGTCACAGATACTATTGTTTTTGCAAGAGCCTGCAACGAATATGGACACACATAGACACATGACACATATAACCCAATTTGGTTTGGTAGTTTTTATAACGGAACATAATAATTAAATAATTCAGTAAAAAGTTAATATCTATTTTTAGTTAACTCAAATTAAGTTTTTCGGTGTCAGAATATACAACTTCGACAGGATCAACTTTGCAATGTTTATTCTGTTATTTACAAAGTAATATATTGCACTGGTAATAGTCGGCACACTGATGTACTATTTTTTAATACCAAGTACCCTCATATCAACTACAATGTTTCAGGCAGCAATAATCACAAAGTACTTAGGCATTTTCACAGTAACTTGAAAAGCATTGTCATTGCATACATCCTACATCCTGCATAGCTCCTAATGCCGTTATTATACATACACTAACAACGTTTAATAAACAATATAAAATCTATACTCTATATCATAACACAAGAATTTGAAAAAGTTTGAATTACATATAGTGGTAAACCTTCAAGTGCGACAAAAAACTTAACAAGCAAATACTATGACAACTACGAAGGCTGTGGATGATTAATTTATGAATTTGATTAATATGAATTAATCTTGACGTAGTGTTTTTGTCACAGAGAAATGTAAACACTTTCTAGATGCCAACATTATATCTTAGTCTTATTCTTCAAGAAAATCACTAAAACATATCCTGCCTTCTATGAGGAAAATAAAAAATAATCTGAACTCATGTAAAATATATTTAATCTCCACCAACACATTTTCACTTTTTGAGATTGCATGGTGCAGGACATGTACACTGACAAAGCTGAATTAAGTTAACCAATGTTCAGCATAGTCTTCTCTGTAAGCCAACACCAACCCTAAAAATAACACATGCCCAGAAACTGGTTCACAGCAATGGCAAGGTCTTTGTAACGTTGGGCAGGGCTATTGGCAGTATTATAAGAAAACTTAATACTTTATAGAAAGGTGATAAAGCAAAACATAGCAGGATTCTTATTAATAATATTAGGGGGTGGTAGGGGTTAGGTATCCTTGAGAAATATTCCAAAACCCTACCTGTTACATGATTAACTGTATCTACTGTTTTTACTATCTAACCTGATGAAATGTATCTCAATTCACTCTAATTCGCTTTGGATGATAGCGTCTTAGTGATAAAAAATAATAAATAGAACTCACTTAACTGACTGAAATATCTCGTAAACAGGGTATAGTAACATTACATGATGTACAATGATCTCATCGTTAAGACAGTCAGGATATATATTGTAGGTAGTCTCGTGTCGGCCCTGTTTTTGTGTTTTTGAATGCATGGACAAAATGTCTATGCATTAGAGAATCTCTTCTTAGAGAATCTCTTCTCTGGATCATTCAATGTACTGGGAGAGCCAGCGGAAGCCGTCTCCATATCCCTGCCGCTTAAGAACACTGCACATGAACACTTCCATCGGCCTCAGATTCTGCTCCTTCAGCGACACCTGACCCTGGTAAGAGAATAACAATCAATCAATCAAATCAATGAGCTGGGTTCCTCTTTGTTTTCCTCCAAATACACATCTGAATTCTTTGTTTGACCCCCGGCTGAAAGGTTGTGGGCTTGAACCTCAATGGACCCGTCTCTTGACTACTACCCCTGTTGGCAAGACGGGCAAGATGCCGTGTGCCTTAATTACATCTAAAAACCACTTAAAGCCTCTGCTAAATGACTAAACAATAGTAGCAATGGTAGCGTCTTGTCTGAAGGCAGATCCAGGCCAATACCTTTCCGGTCGTATGTCCATAAAGGCCAAACATTCCCCGGAGAGCGTCTTCACTGATGGCCTCTGGACGGTCTATCTTGTTCCCTAGGATTAGGACTGGGACCGTGAAGATGGTTTCATCTGTTAACAGGGCCTGGGGGGGGGGGCAAAGGACAGGAAGTTTAGTTAAAAAACAGGAATGGGTAGAAACAGACTTTTGTTAATTCTATAAAGTTAAATATAAATTCACATCAAGTTCAACTTTAGCCTCCTCTAGTCGCTCATGATCAGCGACGTCCACCATGTAGACGATACCGTTGATGGCTGGGAGGTAGTTCTTCCAAATTCTCCGTGCTGGAAAAGGTTTGGACACATTGGACCCAGGAATGATAGGATCTGATGGACTTAAATACCAGCTCAAATGTGATAGCAATACCAATATTATTAAACTCCAACCTTGCGTATGACCACCAAGGTCAAATGTAGTGAAGGTCATACCAGCTATAGTCAGCTCCTCTGATGCTGTGGACAGAATGAGCGCATAGAATGACATGCAATGAGTAAGAAGACTATGGAGTTTGTAACGTTTGAAGTGAGTGGTTACATGGCTATGGCTAGGGTGTTTGACTCCCAGCCAAAAGGTACTAGGTTCGATCCTCATTGTTCAGTCTACCTGTAGGCCTCTGTGAGTCTATATCACAAGTCTGTACCCTATGCTCTTAGGTGACCTGTATACACATCCACTGCAAGTTGTTTTGGATAAAAGTGTCTGGTAACTTATTGAATGAATATGAGATGGTGTGAATCATTCACTGTACTCGGGTGCAGAGTTGGGACGTGCTGTCCTAGCCTGTCATCTCTTAGCATGTGCAACAGTGTTGTTTTCCCAGCATTATCCAGCCCCAGGAAGACTAGCTTCCCTGTCTTCTTGTATAATCCTGCAGGGCGAAAATAGAACACATTCAAATAACACACTTATATTATATTGTCATATTTGTTGTGGTTGTAGTGGCATCATATTGGAATAGGATGCCTTGGGTCTATTTGAAACCGTATGGGCTACACAAGATTTATACTCATACATACATATTTTATAGACAAATGATCACATGTTGAAGATACTTTACCTAGAAGTTGCAAGACACTGCTGAAGCCCCTGCAGAGCCAGTTGAATATAAAAGACATGTCTCTTGGCCCTCTGTAATGGGTGTTTAACACATACACATTTGTATGCGTTATTCAACATGATATCGATGTAAAGGATACACTATAAAAGAGATTTAACTTTGTTCGTAGAATAGGCTTATCAGAAACATCTGAACAAATATGGAGACAGAGGCATATGCAATGTGTATTATATTGTAAGCAGGTTGAATGTTGCTTAAACTATATTGCTGGAACAGGATTACATTACTGGTATGTGTAATCTCTGTGTAATCGCACCAAGTATAAAGACGCGAACAGAAGGGAAAAATCTGGCCTAATAGCAGGTGTAAAAAAAACAACCCTCCTTCAGCTGGTCTGCGGCTCTCGCGCATTCATAGTGCTCTTGCTCAGACTATTTATATGATAACTTGTGGAATTCTGACATACGATATCGCCAGTCATCCGCCTCTCAGTGTTTTCACGGGCACGCACGAAAACACGGGGACGCGTACCCGCTCACATACACACACACACAGTCTGGAATTTACTTTGGCCGCCGCGAGAAATTAGACATTATTTGTTGTTTGTGTAATTTAACGAACTTTCAGTTATGGCCCAAGTATTGACAACCACTGACGATACAAGTTAAACTTTAAACGTACATTTCCACGTGACAATAAAGACTTCTAAGCCTATACAATTCGACATTTCCCAACTTTGCTATTAAATCTGTCAAAGGTCCGACACCGAACAAAACCACAATAGAGTAATATCGGAGTTAGACACCCCAGTCGTAGGGAATGGACATCTAAAGAACAACATTGACTGACTCATACAAGGACACATGTTAAAACAACCGTACCACGTTAACATTAAACACGTGGGATTTTCTGGTTCGGACTTTGTTTTTCCTATACAAAGTTGTGTTGTTACCTTGAGAAATTATCGCGGGATCCGCCAACTTTTGGTCCAAGCTTTTGTGTCGATTGACAGGTACGCGTTTGACAGTTCACCGGAACTGCGTAATGGTTATTTTGGAGAGGACTTGGGGGGGCTAGAGGGGTGGTGTTGGGAGAGGGTGTTAGGGGTATGGTACGGGTATATGATCCCTTTCACCGTAAGTAACCTAATGAGAAATACGTTGTAAAATGGCAATATAACTATTATTATGTAATTTAGGCCAATTTGTTCAGTGTCCCACTCAAAGACATTTTTTGGAAGGTGCAAAAATTGAAATCAACCTCGCAGTTATCCCCGTAAACGATGTACAGAACAGACAAACGTGCAGTTGTATACATATTTCCAGAAATGATTCATTAGAAAGTATTCACACTACAATTAAATGAACGCTAGGCGGCACTATATCAAACTGTAATTATCGCAATAGTAATCATCCACAACAATGGGGAATCCTCTGGAGTTCATATTAACACAAGCTAAAGAAATAACAGCCATTTTAAAACATGAACATGTCACTTGAACATAATCGCTTTATTAAAGCATTTCAGAGTCTCAAAGTATAGAAGCAGTTGGCCAGTACCAACTACTGAACAAGCGCTTATCTCCAAAGAAATGTGTTAAATTAAGTAGAAATTGTCAATTTTTACTTAATTACAGTAAAGACTTAGAGTAGCCTACAAAGTAGCTGTATTTCTACATAGGATCTCCATTCAGTATTAAGTGCTGGAAAATGCAAGAATCTAAGCCCCACGAAGGATGGTTCAGCATGGGTCCAACAGAACAGACTGGTGTCTTGGTTTGTTCCATCCAGTTCTTCAGTTACTTCCTCTCGTAGTAAAAGCATTTGTCCACTATAAATAAAAACATGCATGTGCAAGTTTAGCTTTAGCCTATTCCGTTTGAATAACATTTCTGCAAAGTTTATTTACTACACTTCCCTGCGATCTTAAATATGAATGTACTGATTTTTGTATTCTTAACTGTTTACTGTTTAATTGTTACAGCTTGTACTACTATCAAAAGCAAAAACTATTCTTTTCAATGAACATATATTGAATATACTCAAAATGAGCATGATCAAAGTAAAGACAAATCAATGATCTTCTAATATTATACAGACATTATACTAATATTACCTGATGGAGGAATAGCTTCTGCTGTTCCAGGGGGACTCATCTAAAACAAACAGGATAACATTTATTAAGATCAGACTCACACGCTCACACTCTCAGACACACACACACACTTTGCATACAGAGCAACTCTGAACAGTAGAACAAAACTATTAGCAAACCGACCTTAGCAACGATAGCCTTGGCTTCCTCCGCTGAGCAGTGGAAGGGGCTGTCTTCCGGGGAAATGGTCGTGTTCTTGCTGCATTGCGTACAAATACAACAAATAATTACACATTGTGTAAAAAAACTAATCTAATTAACTCATTTAAAAACAATACATAAGATGACAACTAAGATTTGGTTAGCTTTGATTCCACTGTAACACCATGTTCTCCATAGCAGTATAGTATGAATATCTAAGATATATTTATACAAATATATGGCATATCTGGCAACATCCTCTATCCCAAATGACTAAGCGCTTACCAGTTGAGTTCCCCTGGGTTGGACTGCTGAGAGATGAGGGCTTTCCAGAATTTGTTAGTGGTCTTGATGGTGTCTATGGCGAAGTCCTACAAGGAAATCAGCAGCCGTGCTATTACTATTACAGTATTGGGTACTACTAAATATATTATTTTAGTATACATTTTTGTGAATTTTCGGAGGTGATTTGTCTAACTTTGCAGTAACTGCCACGTGTTCAACATGTATTGACGCTGGCAGACAGCGGGCTGTTATGGGGTCACCTTGTCCTTGAACTCTCCATTAAAGGCAAACTGGTTCTCTGGTTTCCCGTCGGGGACCTTATAGCGTCTGAACCAGTCCACTGTCGCGTCGAGGTAGCCCGGTTTCAGTCTTTTGACATCACTAATATCTAAACAAACAGGGACACAAATGGTTGCGTTACTGCGTCTTAATATGACACTTTGCTAAGTTACTAAATAGTAAATACTGAAATGGTAGACACTTTCATCCAAACTGACTTTGGATTCAGATCCAAAGTGTATTATATTCTCACGTGCAGTACACAGGGCAGCACTCCTACTATATGGCTCGTAACTCATATTTATTGAGATACCCATATCTAGTATCAATCTAAACAACCCAAATGATGGTTGTATACATGAACAACTGCAATAAATGACGTACTAAATACTCTCATACTCAACTCTATGGCATAACAAATGGCACAAAAAAATAAAACAGACTTGCACGCTGCTTTAACTTGAACTTTTTCATAATATTTATTAATTTCCTCAGACATGGGAAGACCATAGCCACTAAATGATCCTTACCCTGATACTTGAGACAAAAGAGGTTTTCGGTTGCCAGCAAGTCAGAGAGAGGATGGATGGAAATGAGTGGATGGAAATATAATCCAACAGAATTACTGGCTTACTGTTCAAGTCTTTGGCCTCGGGGTCGTCCACGTTGATTACGATGACTTTCCAGTCCGTCTCTCCTTCGTCAATCATGGCCAGAATGCCGAGCACTTTCACTTTGATTACCTCCCCACGTGAGCACACCTAGAGAGTACATTTTAGGTTACTGTCCGGTTCCATGGCTCAAAATGAGTCATTTCATATGTGATTGTGAGTCAAAATCGATCTAACTCTAAGTGTAATTGGAGGCTTGTGATTGGTTAAGATGGAGGAGATGGGATGGCGTCGTACCTTGGTGCCAATTTCGCAAACATCGATGGGGTCGTTGTCGCCGACGCAACCAGTGTCTGGGTCTTTGTGCGCTGGGTCTTCCCACGTCTGAGGAAGTTACAAAATATTATGAAACTAGTTCAAGTTAAAGACGCGTACAAGTCTGTTGTTTTTCTCTGTGCCACCGTAATGCCATTGACAATATGACAAGTGTCGTTTCTGATGAAAATGTTCAACTTAATTCTTACTAAAGTACTCGGCTAAAATAAATTGTACTTTGTTTAGTATGACGTAATTTATTGTAGTTGTTCATAAATAGACCCATCATTAGATAGATACTAGCTATGGGTATCTTGAGAAGTATGAGTTGGAAGCCATACAGTAGAAATATTGCCCTGTGTACTGCAGGTGAAAAATATAATACAGGCCTTTAGCTAATAATCTAACAAATGTCTGCTACTCAGCCGGGACCTGTTCCAAGAAGCAGGTTAGGAAGAATACATTCAAACTCTGATTTGAGTTGGTGGAATCTTACAGGCAGATTTCAGTTTTGGAGATTACGTTATGCTTAAAAAGCCAATTTCTCTGAAAACAAACATACGTGCAATAAGCTCCTTAGAAGAATGAAGACACTGACCTGGGGAATAGCTCCATAGTTCCAGATGTAGCCTTTATGAGGGAACACATTCGCCACATAACGCACTTTACCCTTTTTTACATCTTGCTTGATTGGATTGAGAGGTTCTTTTGTAGAGATCTGAAATAAAGTAGAAATATATTTCCATTGGTTTGAATGCATGGGCTGCAGTACTGTTTATTCAAGCCCTTGGTCCTGTACATGTCAATTGGTATAGCATGGCATTAATACCGTCAGGGTTAGGGGTTTGATTCCACTTGGGCCACCAATGCACTAAATTAATATATACACACCTACTGTATTGTAATAATTTGGATACAGCATTGGTATATTATTGAGTTGCAATGCTTTTATTTCCTTATGTGATAGTAACATCAGATTTCACGCAACCTCAAATTGCATAACTAGGGAACTGTATGAACAGGTTTAATAATAGTTGCTCAGAAGGAAAATAATAACACAACATACCTCCATCTTGGCATTTGTCCATCTTGGTACTTCAATAACCACATGGAAGATGTTCTGAAAAGCCAAGGGAGATTTTGGGAATGAAAACAGATGATTAAAAGAAATGGCATTGACATAAATTAGGAGCAATAGTAGAATGCAAAAAAGATATGTTCATATGAGTTGTCAAACTATAAATTGATAATAATTAGGAAGGGAATTAAATGTTGGTTAATAGCTTATCTATTGAAACAACATGGACATTGACATAGCACGCAACCGGAAAATAATCTGCACTGTGTAAACGCCCTTGGACAAATAGACTACGAACCGGTTTATCACAATCACAGTTATGCCTGGTTTTATTTTCTATCTAAACTGCCAATCACCTACATATGGAAGTAAATAATTTACCCATAAATGCATGAACTATGTGTGGCACAACTGAAGAGAGAGCAACACAACATTAGATAAATGAGAAACTACACAAGAGGGCTTGTGAGGGAAATAGTCCACTTTACCTGTCCTTCATCAGCATACATTGGTATGTCATGGAATGGGGAGACATACTTTCCATCGGCATTTTCTGCAAAAGAGAAAAGTCGTTTTGAGGAATGTTTCAAATATAGACAGAAGAGGGCCTTGTTCAGATTTGGAAGCTCCCAGATACCAGAGATTATATTAAAAGGTGGACTTTCGGTTTCAATACACCACAAAAAATGCGAAATGGTAAATGTAAGATGTTTAAAGTGACAGATGGGTTGTGCGATGCAGATGAAAGTTATCGGATGTCAAATCTGCATTTCATTCATTATTGCGTTTAGTACCATATTAAGCTTTAGCTGGAGGATGATGCAAGGTAGCAGGAAGTCATCTACAGCACAGACTCATTAACAGCCGGTCAACGGCTTTCGAGTTAGAAGGCACATAGAGGCTGTACCAATTTAAGGTTTGAAGCCATGTTTCAATAATACAAATCACGGTGTCAAGCACAAGCGGATTATATGATGGACCGATTCACAATGAATAGAAGTGACACGTGGGAGATTGTGAGTGGCGTTGAGGAGCGCGAAACAAGACATGCAATAAGAAAAATTGAAGTACTTACTGTAAAACAACCGGTAGTTCAAACTATGTAGGTTTCCCCGTTCTTCGACTGTGTAGCTCATGTTTAACTCCAAGCCGGTGGGTCGCTACCGCTTCTGCTCTTGCAATTGATTGCGCTACAGGCGTCTACTGGGGAAAGAAGGAATAGCCTACTTCCGAATCAAATGCGCATGCGTATTGTGTGTTATTACGTCTCGAACCGGTCTAGCCGCCCTCACCCATAGGTCACGCATTTTCTCAACCCAGTAAACTACATTTTATGAGTGTTTAGGTAAGGTGGGGGTCAGCACAATATCACTATCCTGTAGAAATTATTTGAATATTAAATGACGATGAAATTAATGTCTACATTATAACGTTTAAAAAACATGTATGTATTTATCTGTTTATTTGATCATATGTCCCAAAGAGGTTTAAACCAAACACTTGGGCAATGAAATAATAACAAAAGGATAGAAACAAAGTGTGCGTGCGTTAGTCCTCGTATGCTGCACGTTTACTTCACATCCTCCCGCGGCGTGTTGTGCTTCCTGCCTTGCCGAAGGAGGGGACGGTGCTGACGGCTGGACGGACGAGAGGAAGGAAGACGGGGAAGCTCTGGAAAGATCCAAGAAAGTGGGAAAGGCCCTGGGATACACCGTCCGTCGGCAGGAAAAGCACTTAGTTTCTGCAATAGCTTAATTCGTCATCCATTTTGTGCAGAAATGTCGACCAGTCGTCATCTTAGCGAAAGCAGGGCCATCCCGACTAGGACGGTGTTGATCAACGATACAACGCAGCTACCTCATGACTATTGTACTACCCCTGGAGGCACTTTATTCTCAACCACTCCGGGAGGTAAGACTGTTTTTGCCTCTACTTATCGTACTTCATTGAAACGTGTGTCATTTGTGCGTTGACATGTTGTGGTTTTTGCGAACCTTTTGTGTTGTTTTGTCAATGGGGCCTATGCAGTCTGGTGGGCCTGTCAGACGTATCATAACAAAAACAATACTTTGCCCCGCCTTCACTCTCTTCACTGCATCGTGATTGGTTGAGTTGCAGCGCAGGGATGAGAATGACAAATAAATGAGACAATGTAGCAATTCAAATAGTGATTATTTCGTCCCAGGTTAAAATACATTGCGTTTATATTTTGGCACATATATAGTCCTATGTTCCGCAAATTGTTCACATTTAGCAATTCATTTTAACTATAGTATTCAGCTATAATTTGTATATTCATTGTATATTTTACGATCATAAAGCAACCATAAAGCAATCGTGACATAAAATAATTTATATTTTGACCTCCAAGGAGATCAAAAGCTTTCTTTTTCACCACAGCTAATTGAAGCTCTTGTTTGTTTCCCTGTCAAAGGGACCAGGATAATCTATGACCGGAAGTTCCTATTGGACAGGCGTAATTCCCCCATAGCCCAGACCCCTCCTGCCCACCTGCCTGTCATCCGCGGTGTGACCAGCCAAACGGTTCTGAACGAGAACAGGAAGAATGAAGCCAACAAACACACCAACAGCCATGATGGCAAACCAGGTACTGTTAGGGGTTACTAAACTACGCACTTACAAGAACATATAAACTTTGTTTATCCCAAATAAGTATTTATGGGTGTCATATCACAACAGAAGTACAAGACCGCAATACGAATTAAGGAAAACCAATATGATCCTAATATTGTTATGGTTTCATTGATTGTGATGGTTTGAACATAGAATTTGTTCTTATATGTGAATTCAACTTGAGTAACAAAGGATCCTCATTCCGCTGACAAATTGTAGATCCTGACTACATCGAGCAACCCATTAATAGCTAAGTAGCTGTCTACTGGCTATGACATTCTATATTTAAATCTTTTTATTGAATTTTCAAATGCAGACAGTGCAACATACATTTATTTTAACTGGCTATGACATTCTAGTGAGAAATTCCAAAATTGGTTTCCTTTCTGTTTTTTTTATCCCCAGGTGATGACGCACAGTTTGAAATGGACATCTGAAACAACGGAAGCACACAGTAAATGACCTGGCTTATTGACGCCAGTGGCTTAACTTGTAGAAACCAATGTTGTGGGCCCTCATGGCAGCCATCTTTAGCTCTCTCTGTCTCGCTGCTGGATTTGATGTGTGTGAACCATTGGGGATAACGTTTTTTATTTATCATGCAGAATGGCCACTCCTTGGAACTCTCTAAAAGGTTTGAGGTTTGGTTCCATGGTAACCAGCCCCCCGCATTAATAAACTACATAGCATGGAAGTGGATCATAATAATTTTCCTACATTTTTTTTAACCAGGGTGTGCTTTCCAACATATACATTACTTAAGTGCACATCTCACAGCTTACTGTTGTCATTCTAGAAGCCCAGACTCTTGTCAAACAGTACCTACTAAGGTGGTAAATTAACCTGACCTTAGAATGACGTACGTTTTGAATTCATCGCAGACTGTAATTCTGGCATATGTTACCAATATATTATTATATATATTTTACTTGAAAAGTGTCACACCTCCACAATTAGTTATTGTGGCTCTCGTTTCAAACAAGCATTTGTAAATAATTGTTTATTAGCTTATGTTTTATGGAATAAGCTAAAAAAACAAGAGGCCTGTCATCACTAAACACATAAAAGATACTTCAATAATCATATATACACACGCTGGCGAACAACACAACTGTGAACTGGCTTTTGTTCTGAAATATTGACTAAATCAAATTGTAAATCGGTTTCAAACTGGCTGTAGCAATTAAATATAGGCATTTTCCTTATTTCCTGCCAAGAAATGACTATTCAGTTGTATATTTTGCCAGTTGTCTTTGTTAATGTGGACCATGTGGTGGTTTTCAAAATGCAGGCCATATAATGTTTAAACACAATTTAATACAATAGCCGCTGGACTCAATTGTAATATAATTATGGATTAAATGATTGACAATAGATGATATTTCAGGACTTGTATATGCATTTCATTTTTGATACTTGGTTCAGTACAAATTTGTTTTTGGACACAACAGATCACAGGGAAGGCAGTCTTTATGAATTGGTTATTTATTGGACTGTATCTGCCACTTTGCACTTATCACGTATACATTCAGTCAGTTTCAGTTTTCTAGAAGATTGAGATTGTATTGGGATAGGTAGATGCTATTACTGATTCTTTGCATCTATCCCCAACGACCTTAATCAACTTTGCATTACCTTGTTGTGTTGAGTATATCTGCCCTCGCCTTACATCAACATCGATCAAATGCAGTAACAACAAACCTCTGTTGCCAGTCATACTCTCCAGAAAAATTCGTAAAAACAAAGAAAGGTTTACTGAAATGCTCATTGTATTTAGCAGCTGAGAAAGATTCGGTTGAAATGCACTCTCTTTCTCAATGCCTTCGTATTGCGTTCCATTAAAAGCTATTAAATTAGGTCTCTTTGCAATTTGATGGCTTCCATACATTTATTTGGAAAAATGGGATGGTGAGAAACATCTAACCTTTATTTGAGCTCCTAAACAGAGTCCCTGCTATTTTAGTTCATACTATGTTACTGTAATTAAACAAATCAACTTGCTGAATTTTTTAAATCCTAACAAAATATGTTTTTATTTGGTTTGGGCTGTAATAATCTGGACTTTTTTGCCGTTAAATATGTTTAATTGGTTTGCACTTATTTTGCATCACACATTTGGGTATGAATGATGTATATGTTAATTGGCATCAACATTCATATTGTGTATTAATTTCAAGCAGTTTGGTTTCACATTGAGGGCTTAACATTGTATCTTTTAGAGAGATTTAAAACCACCTGACTGTAACATTCAGATTATAATTAACTTTATTTTCATTGAAACACCACTGCCAGTGGATATTGTTGAAGCAAGATCAATAAAGTTACTTAACACAAATATTTGTATTTATTTCATAAAGCCACAGGATTTTTAGGTTGTATCAATTGAAAGACCAAGAAATACAATGTATGAAGAAATATAACGTTTACAAAGTAATAATGAACTCGATGATGGGGGTTTTCTGATACCAAAAATGTTTTATTTACAAATTCTGTTATATGAAGAGCAACAATCTTTAGAAAACAAAATGTTTGTTTTTATTAAAAACTTGAGGCGATTTGTTTTGGTTTATTCGGATAATGGGCATTGTTAGTTTTGGCAGTGTAGGTTGATTCCATAAGTTCATTTGCATGTATACAACGACCTGACGAGTGACTTTTTTTTAATGTTTTGTTTTTTACTGCGAAACTGTCAAACGACTGTTATTAAAATATTTCTGTTTTCGGAAAAAAACATTTTCTCCATTCACAGTTTAATTTACATCAGGCAAAGAAACGTATACCAATACCATTCTGCACAGGCATTTCACTGGCTGTCCGCTGGTCCTTCCTCCTTTTCTACTTCCCTGAGCAAGGCCAACGCCAAGATGGTGAGACTTGTGGCAAAAATGTTATCGTAATCCGTTGATTATCAAGACCATCCTTTTATGAACATATGATGTACAAGCAGCACATAGTGTCTTAAGCCTTGTTTGTGTCCATGTCTCAATATTTTATACATTAGAGCTTTTTATAACCCCACTCGGTGAATACTCGGTGGGCCCACCGAAGCGCCTTGTTAACTCGTCTACTATCGGTTCAGATATTTTCATGGACAGGGTCTTATAAGATACAACGTTCACATGTGTTCTGCCTAATGGTTACTTTGTCAATGCGGCACAATTTGCAGTGTCTGACATGGCGTTTTTATTCTGCAAAGCTACATACAGTTGACCACTAACTTGCAGTGTTGTCCATTAGCACTTGTGGCTAACAATAGCATTCTAGCATCAGCACACATGATGATCTTCAGCACTATCTACCACACAATCGGTTAGACCTTGATGGGTTCAGGGAAGGAATATTGCAATTTAGTTCCGACGAGATGCAGTGAACTGTGGCCCATGTGGCCACGGTGTGTATGTATTTACGGGGGTGTGCTTGGGTTACTGTAACTGTGTTGCTTTTGACAAGATGGTTCAGGTGTTGAAATGTTTTGAGGGAAGACGAGGTTAATGTGCCTTACTGAAATATGTTTCTTGATATTAGAATGACACAGTGACGGTCAGGACCCGGAAATTCATGACGAACCGGCTGCTCCAGAGGAAGCAAATGGTAAGTTGTTCATCATACCTGTGTTTTCGGGGTACAATTCCTATTGTCACATTCCGCTTCCGCTTACGATTCATTTTTTTTGTATTCTACAGGTTGTCGATGTCCTGCATCCGGGCAAGGCCACAGTCCCAAAGACTGAAATCAGGGAGAAGCTAGCGAAAATGTACAAGACCACTCCCGATGTGGTGTTCGTCTTTGGCTTCAGGACCCAGTTCGGTGGCGGCAAGACTACAGGCTTCGCCATGGTCTACGACTCGTTAGACTACGCCAAGAAGAACGAGCCCAAGCACAGACTGGCCAGAGTAAGTAAACACCAATGTGTCAGTCCATGGCTTGCCTACATGCGTAGTTATAGCATTCTGAACCCTCTTTAAAGTGTTCAAAAATTAAGAGGAATATAAATCTGTTCTAGCGTTCTCTTGCTTTGCATGAGTAAGTTGTCAATCAATTCACACTTTAAGGTGTGGAAAGACATGCGTTTTGTAACCATATCTATGTTGTAATTAAAATACATTTTATTTGGCTAGGTTCTGCACACTGTATTGGGGCTGGGTAATAATTAAATGTTGCTGTGTATCGTCTTTGAATTGTATTGTATCATCATGAAATGTAGATATCGACTTATCGTGATACCAGTTTGATATTATACATTCAGTGGGAATATATTCCCATCAAATATGAGGTTTTAAATGTCTGAAGTATATGGAAATTCCAAGTATGGTATCGGACTAAAAAGCAGTTTCTCACAATGTACTTAAACTCTGTTACATTTAAGAATGGTATTTGGAAATAAGCATATTGTGATATTTTTGATATTGTGTAAAAGAATTCACCATAATTATTAGGATACATTTTTCCATTTCCAGCTCTACTGTGTATTCATGCCATGTTGCAAATGAGTCCTTTGTTTTGTTGGTGACCAGGTCAGTTTCATCACTGGCTGTCAACTGTTAATATGAATGTTAATAATATTAACAGAATGTTAATTAATATGAATGTTATGAATGACTTTTTCAGCACGGTCTGTATGAGAAAAAGAAGTCCTCCAGGAAACAGCGCAAGGAACGCAAAAACAGAATGAAGAAAGTACGAGGCACCAAGAAGGCTGCTGTGGGAGCTGCTGGCAAAAAGGTATGTAGCTAAACATGTGCACTGCAACACATTTAAGTTCCTATGACCTGAGAATGCTCAACCTGGCTCTGGTCTATTCAACCAGAATCAAGTCACAACATAACTGCAATCTAGAAGTGGACGATGCGTCTAGTGTATTGGATTATGGCTGCAGCTTGTTTGGACTGGATGGTATAGCACTAGTAGCTTGGGGCTTCCTGTCCTGTATGTCAACATGGCTGGCCTTCATGTTTGATGGCGGAGACTTTTTCACGTTAAAACTGATTACCTATCACTAGGCGACTGGGAAACTATTGGTATTTTTTCTTGTTACTCTTCTGTTAACTTTCTTTTACTTTCCTTTTGTCATCTTTCCATTCACTTTGTTCCTCTGCAACTATAGAAGGTAAACGCTGCTTATGAGTAGATTAACTCCTGTGTGCATATAATCAGGAGTGATGGACCTAATTTTACTCCCAGGCTAACTCTTCTCCCATTCTCTGCTTTTCACAGTAGCTTACCTTATGAGTAGATTAACTCCTGTGTGCATATGATCAGGAGTGATGGACCTAATTTTACTCCCAGGCTAACTCTTCTCCCATTCTCTGCTTTTCCCAGTAGCTCACCAACTAGTCTTGCTGTGTAACTGTTAATGCCTTTTCATTAATAACTTTAATTTGGTTAGCTCTGGCTTGTAATTGTTGATCTACTTTGCATCTTATGGTACTTGAGGGTTTATTCAACAAAATCCGATGCTCATAAAGTGGAACCTGACCAGAGATGATCCTCCATGCATATTTAAATTGCCTATATAGATGGCTAAATTCTTCATAGGTTTCATCTAATGGTGAAGGCTGCTGAATCACAAATGTTTGTTTTATTAATACAGACCACACTGGATCATCTAGTGTGATCAGTGTTATTGCAGCAATTTCCTGACAGATAAGGCAACCACGAAATAGCAGTTTAGTTGAAAATGCAATGCTTTAGCTCAGTTAATGAAACGTATTGATGGTTTTGACTAATGCACCCTCTTAGTCACAATGCTACCCCTGCCGCGGCCTTATGGCCCAAACAAACACTTGCATACACGAATCCGGGGAAGTACCGGAAGTTAACAAGTCACCAATACTGCGGTGGTGTCGTGGCACGTGTTTGAATGCACAGGTCTACTTTTACCCTCTACAGTACTTTCTATGTAACTTTACTTACGACAACGATGTCTAGGAATTCAGGAAGAACCTGTGCATTTCTCAGATGCTCCATCAAACACATTAACGTGTTTATAAACATCTTAATAACTTTAAGATCCCCATCCATATACAGTACCTTCATCAGAAACCGGGGGCCATTGCCTAACGTTGTCTGCGTCGGACAAACCCAACAACCCATGCTGCTGCCATCAGAAGGCAGCAGCAGACTCATTCACTAAGACCCGTCACCGCAGTAATGGCGGCTGCCGCAGGATTGTGGAACACGCAAAGCGGTCGCCGGATTCGTGTACAGACCGTAGTTTGAACAGATTTCCATACCTCATGTAGACGTGTTTGACTTTTATCTTTCCATGCCAGACCTTTAACGTTACTCCCATCTTTTTTACCTTTTTCGATTTTGCTTCCCATGGACTTGTTGTGCAGAAGTGAGGTGTCAGTTCCAGGTATCACAGTAGACTGTGCTTGGTGTGCCATTGAGTTGCACATCCAAATGCTCAGACCCAGAGCTGTGTGCATGTCTCACCTGGTGACGTGTGTAGTGTTAGCCTTTCCCCGTTTCTCCCAAAGTGTAGCATCCTTGTAGTCCCCTCTTCCTCAAACCCTTTAACCTTTTCCTGTTATGGTAATCACCCTTAAACCAGAATCCCTATTCTCTAATCTCTACTGGATGGAAGTTTGTCACAAACAGCTGTCCATAAGAAATCACGTGACTGTTGCATAAATATAATTGTGGGCACTTTTGCTTCCTTCATATTAAATTAACTAATGGTTTATGAAACCGCTCTTTCCACCCTTGTCTGTCCTTACCCTGGTAGATGATAAAAAAATGTCTTAGGTCCTAACTTGTTCGTTTTTGTCTCCCTCTAGTGATCCCAGAAAACCGGAGGCTCTTCATGCTCAAGATGTTCTTGTATATTGTCATCAAATAAAACGTTTGGGAAAAAACAGAAGCTTTTTGTCTTTGGTTCTTGGTGATAATTATTTCCTCCTAACGTGTATGCAAATTCCTTCTGCTGGGCTGCCCGAAGTGCCCCCCAGGAAGATTCACTGCACAGTTAACATGGAAGTCAACCGTGGGCTATTGATGAGCCAATATGGCTATTGCAATTGACGTGGCATATTTTATATTAAATGATCACTAGTAACTTTTGCATTGTCTCTCACATACCTTCTAAATCAGTCATTAAAGCCAACGCCCATGTCTTACTAATGCTTAAGCAGTTCACCTGTCATTTTCACACTTGAGTGAACCAGCAATAGAACATAGAAGAAAGTTGTGGCTCTGACCAAGCTACCCCATCTCCAATATCTAGGGTTGGAAAAGGGATTTCATTAAGTGACCAACACAGGTGTGACAAGTGTTCATATGAATCTAAAAACTCCATGGGTTTAATTTGTTAACAGCGCATGCATTGCTGATTAAGTATCTTCCCGTCGTTACCATACATGCAGTCATACCTCCAATGTCATGAACACACAATCTGTATTACACCTGTGTATGACAGTGAAAATCGATTATGGTTTTATCTATTATATTTAGTTCTTGCGTGTAAACATGAATCAATTGTACGCATACTACAGAGGACCAAACATGCACATTAGGAGCTGCAATACAATAGACTAACTCAAACATTGGGAACACAATACAGAACATGTAAATGAGGAACAATAGCATTCACACAAAGTAAAAAAAAACAATTCTAGTAAAAGGAAGGATTCCATATCTTGATGTTGGGACAGCAGCAACACCCACTGTATCCAGCATGTATTTCTGAGTAGGCTAAAGGTACCAATTACATTATCATACAGAATGTCCTTCGGCTTGTTCATTCCATGGGGGCGAATTCTTAATTATCAAGTCACGTTCGATGCCTGTACGGAACGGCAGTGTTTTAACCTTGCTTCACCTTATTAATGATGGTCTGCCGTCTGCAACTTGCCGTCCTGAATTCATTTATTCTGGTAATTAGTCTGCACACCTATTCCTGTGATGTGCTTTTTTTCCTCTCCCAGATTATGTAAAATTCCTTTGTTTTTGGTTCCCTTTTTTACATAGTTATGTTGCGGAAACATTAACAACCATATAGCCACAAAGAACTGTTTAAATCCGAATTCGAACTGCAGTATTGGATGTGGCACATGAGGGCGCCATTCAACAAGCGGACATCTCATCGTGATCGCGTCCCCACTCCTGAGGTGTTGCAGCATATTCTCCTGCAACAACCTATACGTTCATGTTTCAATATTCAAATCGACTGTCAACAAGTGTACCCCGCAATGAGAAAAAAAAAAGGCCATTAATATGCCATTAGAGTAGGCTGTACACACAGTAACTTGGTTCTTCATAAACACTGCAAGTGAACACATCTCCCTCTCTGCGGCCTGACCTTTCCAGGTAATTTGCATAGTAATACCCTGCAAGAGAGTGTAAATGAAGTGATTAAAATGCTTGAGAAGGGGCTGTCCTAAGGGTCCCCCCTCCCCACTCCCCT